>LOND01001338.1:2425-12669 GCA_014220965.1 Paragonimus kellicotti | reverse complement strand
AATTGTCAGATAGTTCGTCGTAAACCCTAACCTGAGCTGAACCACAGGAGTAGAGCGCCAACAGTATTTTCACATACTTGGTTGGTGCACCCCTGCGTTTAAACGACTCTAAAAGTGTAGATCGGTCTACCGAATCGAACGCACCTTTATAGTCCTGAAATACGGCCATTGTCGGCCGGCGGTACACATGCCGCTGCTCCAAAATTTGACGAAGGGTAAAAATGTTATCTATACAACCACGCCCAAGGCGAAACCAGCCTGTTCTTTCCTAATGTTTACTTCCCGAACTGCAGTGAGTCGACGAAGTATAATTGATGCTAGAACCCTTGAAATGACTGGGGTCAAACTAATCCCTCTATGGTTTTCGCAAGAGCCCCGGGCTCCTTTCTTAAATATGGGAACTATTATCGAGTGACCTCATCACGGAGGGATGGTCTCCGTCGTCCAAACAAGCTGAAACAACTGAGCCAACACCTCTACTGACGCTTCTGCACGTTTTTGGAAAGTGCCGGCACGGTAAGTCTGCGCCAACAGCCCTATTACGATTAAGAGCCGAGAAGCAATTGCGAACCTCAGTCTCAGTGGGTGGTTTCAAATCTACCGACCAGGGTGCTACATCAAGTTTGTGGCGGCAACACAATAGAAGCAGGGCCTGACAGCCAAGTTTGATGGGATAATGCCGGGAGGGTCAAGCAAGAGCATGATTCGCCAATTATTCTGCTGTACGCAGCAATAAGGCACTGGTTTATTTTGCTGAACGCTGCAGTATGATTTATCCTGTTGGATATTCATGTTGTATATGTGCGTGATGTACAGCCAATGGACACACAAATAAAGTTCAGAAACTTTTCTTCGGTTCTGCGGATGATATGTAAGTCACGTTTAAACCTACGGCGTGCGGTGTAAAGGTGCAACATATTCTTCCTCAGTGTCTACCGTAGCCATTCGGTGGAAGAGATGTCGACTGCGCGAAGAGTGTTCGTCTTAAACGACTGACAACAATGTTTCCGACTTCGTGTTAGTACGATTAAGCGTTACACGAAGTAAACAACATTTATGTTGCAGCCGACACCGACATGGGCGCGCTCTCACTTATGCAGCCATTCTATCCATGACGAACGTCTTCACCCCAATGTGCTCATTCATCATTTCTCAAAAATTTCGAACAGCCTACGTAGTGAAGCATACTTCTCACTACGAACGTACCCGTACATCACGGGTCGGCCGTGTCCCATACCATCTGTTACGAGGAACTGATATAACTTCCAGCTTCGAAAGTATGACAGTGTTCAATGACATACTTGTGCCTGTTTGTCCCGTGGGTGGCATCCACATTCACAACATGCGGGAAGCGTCGGAATAGTTCAATTTGCGTTCGCTGAGCAAAGCAGATATGCGTATCTGTCGCCTTCATCCTGCATGGTGCGCACCGACAGAACTTGCTCAAGGTTCTCTGATGTTCCGTTATCATTGTTACATAATAGACTCACTTAACAATGCAGGATGTAACTTGCGACGTCGGCGGTTGTGATGAACCTACCGTGAGCGTCCGCTACATACCGTTCAATATCAGCAGTTGATGTATTGTATTGAAACAGGCTCCTGCATTCGTTCAATTCACTGACGATGAGTCCACGATTCGTAGGATGGGACTCATATAGCAGACGATTGAGAGGGTGGTTGTGCTCTAGCTCGAAAGAGCACACAACCAGACAGGCATTTCGTCGGACCACATGAATCGTGATCCGCAACATGTGCCGCGAGAACTGATTTGTTGAAACTAACTACAGTTAACACACTGGACACTTCGCACACCCCTGCATACACTCCTACGCCTTTTATACTTCGTACAACGATAATAAATCTGCACGGTTTTCAGGGAACCATGCAACCTTACCTTATCGTACTTCAGAACCGTTTTCGACCTACGGCTCGTCCCACGAACGTGAATAACGCCCACTTCCTCCATATATTTTATAGAAGGGTTCCTCAAGGAATTTCTCCGTCTCATCAGTTGCATTAGTTTCATGCTTCTCTGCCCACTACCAAGCGCTAGCTTTTCTTCGTTCATATAACGCAGTTGAGTTTTATGTTCTATGTATTGAAACATGCTGCTCATTTGCATTACTAGGGAGAAATCTAGTGTTCTGTGCATCGACTTAAGTATTTTAAGTTCTGTCAGTCTCTTTTGCAGTAAGGATTTTACCTTGTACATACGAATCAACGCGTTTTGACTTTATGGGAGCCATAACGTCGATACAAAATGTGAGATGTTTGATAAATTCCTCGTTGCTACTTTTGGGTCAGATGTAAGAAAGAACGTATTCCAATTCAAGGATCTTAGTAAGGAGAAGAAGGTACTCCAATCAATGCATTTGATCGGACGGTAGAATACAACTGTCGGTTTGGTAACTGTATTGAAGTCAAACTGACACTTGACTATGTTATGGTCACTTCCTGGAAATTGTTCCAGAACGGATATCCCTACAGACGAGATACCTATGGTGAATATGAGATCCAAAATATGCCTCTGTCTGGTGGGCGTTATGACATGTTGGTTCCATCCATTCAGTTGAATGCATGAAAGAAATTCAGCTTGCTTTGCAGGAGCTGAGAATGAAGTCCAGGAGATATTAGGCATGTTGAAGTCACCACCTATTAGTTTGTGTTCACAAGACATGTTTGATACATGATTTATCACCTCTACGAGGTCAATCAAATCACTGCTATTAGCATTAGGCGGTCGGTAAATGCATCCTATGAGTAGGTCGCGAGGACCTATAGAGACCATTAACCACAACGAGTCCTCGATTTTATAAAGACTAGGCGGAAATTGCTCTTTTAGGTAAATAATGCATCCACCTCCTCGTCCTGTGAGACGATCCCTACGAAACATGATATCCCATGATGCTTACATGCGTGTCTGGTGTATCAGGAGAGCACCACGTCTCAGTGACGAGAATGATATGGGGATTAGACAAAAAAAAGATCTAAAGATGTGCATCTTACTTACCAATGATCTAACGTTTATGAGTAATAAATTAATGGAATTTTTCTGTAAGGCACAACACTTAAACTGCTGAAAAACTGCATGACAGATGGGGCAGTGGGTTGCAAGTTATCATACGGAGAGGTCCGGTCTAGGGGATGTACCAATTTCCCACTCATGTTCGAGCGGATGTCGCAAAGATTTGACTCCACGACAGAAAGTGCTGGAACAGGGTCATCATGGTAGGATGATTGAGTGGGATATGGGAGGGGGGCCAGGTGGTGGTGGATGAAATGCCGAAGGGTGCACTAAAAAAGGACTGGGTTGGCGGACATTTGTGTTAGTTATATAGTCCGTTGGTGGTGCACTTGACGGGGTATATACGTTAGGAATTTGGTTACTAGTAGCACTCATGTTTTGGGTAGGGGATAGGGTATTGCGGAGCTATTGGGTAATGCACAAAAAGCGTGAAGCCTATTATAGTTGTGGACTGGCTTAAAAGCAGTAGTGTGCAAATTGTTCATTTTCATCTGCGAAGCGTTGGCTCTTTGAATGTGATTCTTAGAACCCGATTCGTAGCGTTTATGAAATACCGTCGATTTACCCTTATGTTGCAAACCTAGAACATTATTCTGTAGTAAGCACCGTACAGGTCTTACTGCTGGTTTGGAGCCTTGTTCAGGCGTTTTGGATCTGCGGTTGGAATTTACAGTCACTCCGGATAATGGAGGGAAATGCTCACAGTAAAAAGGAAATCGAGTAGATCGTCTCTGTTGCGGAAATTATGGGATACTGCCTTCCAACACTCTGGAGAACTTTCGGCGCCTTAGGGCCAGGACTCATTCCAGTCAGCACCTTGTTTGACGGGGAGTCGTCGATGTACAGGTGAGGTATTTTCAGCATTAACCGTGGGTCTTGCTGGATAAACGTGAACGCGCCCGGCGTCAACAGAGCTGGACGTGGTTTGCTTTTCAGTATTCTTCTGAGCGGACAACGTAACGGTGTTGCCAGCTGCAACTTGCTCATCTACGGAATTTGTAGAGCAGTCGAGATCGACAGTCAAGTCAATGAGGTTGCTGACTTTGTGACTTGAGTTCTTCTTTACTTGGGATATCCCCATGTGTTCGTTATCAGTGACTTCAGACGTTCACCTGCGTTTCAGCATGTAGCACTATTTGCTACAACTAGTAACGATAGGACGAATGGACGCAACAGTTATAGTTGTTTATGCATGGATTACTGCTTGACTTAACTCTTGAAGTAGAACGAATGGATGGAGCAGTTATAAGTGTCTGGGCATGGACTACTGGTTTGCTTGACTCGTGCAGTACGACGAGCAGAAAGAGCAGTTGTACGTGTCTGAGCATGGAGAACTGGTTCGTCTAGCTCACAAGGTAGGACGAATGGATAGAGTATTCTCAAGTGGATTACTGCTTGACTTGACTTGCAACGTAGGACGACTGGATGGAGCATTTACAAGTGTCTAAGCACGGTCTACTTCTTGGCCTCACTCGCAAGGTAGGAAGAATGGATGGAGCAGTTATGTATTCCAGCGTGCAGTGATGTTTGCCTTCGCTCATTAGCTAAGAGAGTTGCACGAACTGTGGTAAGCTTTCAAGCGAGAAGTGTTCCACGATGTCACCCGTTCAGCTGGTGACATCGTCGAAATCCCAGTGTACGTCATGATTCTATGGAAAATGTGCAACCGACGCCTATGCATGCCGAATATAACCGAGAAAATACCACTGATTTGTCCAGTTTTTGCGCATAATCCTACGTTGCAATATGTTTATGACGTATCTTACGTTCGCAGCTTTATAAAAGCGTAGTCCTCATGATCCAACAACGGTTCAATCGTCGGAAGTATAATCACGTTTTCCTGCCTAATTACATTCAGATTTAAATAAAAGCATGTGTCTCCACGTCTATGACATCGATTTTCATTATATTCCACCATTAATTTTCCTAAATAACGTAAAATGCAATTTTTGTTATTTTTCCATTAATCCCTATGCCATTAAACTACCGCACACTCCTTGCTTACGTCTTCGGAAGATTAAAACAAAAAGATTTCCAGTAACAGAATTCTACGATTTCAGGAACTGAAACACGCAACAAAATTATAACAACTTCGGCAACTTGAAAAAGATTTTTACCTACAAAGATTACAGAGATATTTTTGGTCTACCGATTACACGCAGCGATACAGAAAGAGGCATATATATGAATAACAATGTATGTATGATGAGACTGAATATATATACATAATAATAATGTATATTTCTCAACGCATTCGTGAGAGACACGCTCGGATGTGCGCGATCATGACAGATAATTACAGGCGGTACAAAGCAACAAATGGTTACATTATAAGACAAACATGAAATCTGCTGACAAAAGAAAGCATAATCAGAGAGAAATGGGTTGCGGTTTACAAAAGTTTGATGCACGCACCAGGAAAAAATAGTTCGCTTGTTCCACAGATTCAGTTCAAAAGATGAGATGTTACACTAATTTTTCTTATACAAGGTTATGTAGGGGACGATGTTTCAAATATTTCAAGGTCATGCCGGGAAATACGTGCAAATGCATCTTCGAAGGATTCCGCCGTTATTTGACGTAATTAGCTACGGAAAAATGTTGAAATAATTCGGCTTGGGCGAGGGAGTACGGGAATTTCCAAAATCCGGCGAAGAATTGAGCAAACTCCAGCGCAGGACTTCTTCGATTGTTCCAAAACGTCAAAAAGTTGAAAATCTCGCGAACTGCTCGGTCAATACGGGGTTTTCAAATCCCATTCACGGCAAAAAATTTCCTCGCATAACGGATGTTTTCAAGAGTGGGAAGAAGAACACAATCTCACGTGTTAAATGGGGAAATGCGGAGTGATCACATGTAATATGATAAATAATGTATATATAATATTTTCTTGACAAAACTTCACGCGATATAAATGTTTCTTTTCCTTTCAATAAAGTATATAATATCGGCAGGCAATTGTTATATTATTCCACGATGATTGGGTAACAACAGCTACTTCTAGAATGATTATCACGTGATAATCAAAATTCCGTACGAAGTTTTGACATTAGTTTGTTTTATAAGGTCAATGTTTAAGCTAGAATCTATATTTCATAGCACAAAACGGTTAATAGTGGTTAACAAGTAGGGTTTGAGGCAGGGAAGACAGCACGAGATATGAATTGAGGTTTCAATGCACTTATGTGAGGTAAACGTGGGCAGCATTTTTCAGTTTTCTTTGGAGAGTTTTTGTATGCTAGTCAAATAAACCGTCAATATCGGATACCAACAACTATAGCCTGATGGTTTACCAGGGTGAATAGGTTATTACGAATGGGCATACATATAATATGCTGTCTGTGATGATGTACATCAAGCCGAAGTGGGCCATTCATGCGCAAAGCGATGTTGTCCACTTCGGCAATCGTACGAATAATAGGCTGGAGAATGCAAACGGACGGTTGAAGAAGAGAACGCACCCAAGGGATTTCCTAGCTGTTGCCATTCAAAAAATATGGATCCACAGCGAGTGGCTGATGCGAGAGTACGAAATACAAACGACGTACGGATGCGACCGTCGTGAAGTTGTCGATGTAGACTGGTACGTCAAAAACATTCTTCACAGAATGACCACGTTTGCAAGCCATCTTGTCCAAAAACATCTGAACGGACGGACTCCACGACTCCATTTCGAAACAGTATCTGAGTGCGAGGTAAGCGATTCTCTAGTAATCACCTTGAACATTGCAGCTTCGTGTGCAACATGATGGCGACGCTTTCGTCGTGGATAGCGTGCAGGGCACATGTGAGTGTACTTTTACCGTTCGATGTGGCTTCCTTGCATTCACATTCTGTCAGTGTTTCGGAAACACTTCTACCCCTACGGTAAGGCGTTTTGTAGTTTTCATTTCCGTTTACAAAGGTCGAGTCCCCATTCATGAGCAGTGGCTGGCGGAGTACAACCTGCCAATTCGACGGTTGGTGGGCCCGCAGCTTCGGCCTTTTGCTGCAGCCATCTTCGACCGTCACTATAAAGCCCTGCATAATGTACTTGAAAAACTGCGTGCCTGCAGCAGCCGCACTGCGGTGACGTGTTTCAACAGCATCATTGCATTTGCCATTAAAATAGTGGAACGTGCTACGACTGGCTTACCTTTGTACGACTTCCCCACTGGCTCGTCTACAAGCAGTATGCAACCCAGATGGGTGAAGAAGCCGGAAACAGGATTGCCATGTGGACACTGCGGTGACCCGGTACAGATGGACAGCTATCGCTGTGATGCCGATCAGCTGATTTTTCACTCTGAATGCATTCAAATGGCGGACATAAACGAGTGTCCACGGGCCCTAGACAGCTATTTGACATCGTCTCAAATAAGTCTGTCTTCAAACATTGTGTATCTTCTGATGTCCTTTTTGGATGTGGTCCGGAGAACATTTAGCTATCAGCTACATGCAACGTACATACCCGTCCCTACTTACTTAACTTAGAAAAGAACGAAAAAAATCCATTCATACCTTCAATATATATGTATTGCCCCATTCGTCAACTAATTCATCCTCGCACAAAAATATCAAGCCTATATTGTTGCTATCGATCGTACGCCATTTACATGACTGGTGCTACACAAACTCCTCAAGAAAGCTCGGGAAAATTTACTGCCCCACGATAAACTGCCCTTACATAAGTGCCACTCATGAAACATCCCAAATTCCACTTCTCGGGACTCTCCTTCTCCCCTCGTCTCAACACCCTACTCCTATCAACCACTAATCAATCTCACAACGAGACACAACCAATATAGTGCATAGCTATCAAGCACCGCATAATTCCGACTATAAAGCACACTGACCATTAACTAAAGACCAACACACAAAACATACATGCCAAAACATTTTCGTACCCACTCTTCGAATTATCATACAAGTTCGACATATCATTACATCGAAACGTAGCTGTATAACGCTTACCAATCACTTCAGACTGGCAATAATGTGAAAAATTGAACCTGCACCCGCAATAATATCATTATACTCCCAACCTGAGAGGACAAAAGGCAACATTAACCTAATCGCAGTGAAGCATTTAAAAATTGTCGCCAAGAAAACAACTCACATAATAACAAAATAATATTCCATAATCAATTCTACATCGTAATCACTCCACATTATCCCCACAATCTAACACGTCGAGATTGTGATTCTCTCTCCCACTCTACCTTGAAAACATTCCGTTAATGCGAGTTCATTTTTATTGGCCGAACTGAATGCGGACTTTGAAAGCCCCGCAGAAACCGAGCAATTAGCGAGATTTTCAACTTTTTGACGTTTTCGAACAATCGAAGAAGTCCTGCGCTGGAGTTTGCTCAATTCTTCGCCAGATTTTGAAAATTCCCGTACTCCTTGCCCGAGCCGAATTACTTCAACAGGTTTCCACAGCTAATTCCGTCAATTAACGGCGGAATCCTTCGAAGGTGCATTTGCACGTGTTTCCCGGTATGACCTAGACGTATCTGAAAAATCATCCTCTACATAACTTTATATAAGAAAAATTAGTGCAACATTCCAATTGTTGAACTGAAACCGTGGAACAAGCGAACTATTATTTTCCTGGTGAGCGCATCAACCGTTTGTAAACCGTAACCCATTTCTGTCCGATCATGCTTTCTGTTGTCAGTAGATTTATTTTTGCCCTATAATGTAACCATTTGTTGCTTTGTACCGTCCGTAATTATATGTTATCATCGCGCACACCTGAGCGCGTCTCTCACGAATGCGTTGAGGAATATACACTATTATTATGTATATATATTCAGTCTCATCATACATACATTGTTATTCATATATATGCCTCTTTCTGTATCGCTGCGTGTAATCGGTAGACAAAAAATATCCCTGTAATCTTTGTAGTAAAAATCTTATTCAAGTTGCCGAACTTGTTATAATTTTGTTGCACATTTCAGTTCTTGAAATCGTAGAATTCATTACTGGTAAATCTTTTCTGTGTTAATCTTCCGGAGACGTGAGCACAAGTGTGCGGTAGTTTAATGGCATAGGGATTAATGGAAAAATAACAAAAAATTGCATTTTACGTTATGTAGGAAAATTAATGGTGGAATACAGTGAAAATCGATATCATAGACGTGCAGACACATGTTTTTATCTAAATCTGAATGTAATAAAGCAGAAAAACGTGATTATACTTCCGACGATTGAACCGTTGTTGGATCCTGAGGACTACGCTTTTATAAAGCTGCGAACGTAAGATACGTCATGAAACATATTGCAACGTAGGATATGCGCAAAAGACTGAACAAATGAGCGATATTTTCTCGGTTATATTCGGCATGCATAGGCGTCGGTTGCACATTTTCCATAGAATCATGACGTACACTGGGATTTCGACGATGTCACCAGCTGAACGGGTGACATTGTGACACTTTTTGTTTGCAAGCTTACCACAGCTTCGTGCATCTCTCTTAACTAATGAGCGAAGGCAAACATCACTGCACGCTGGAATACATAACTGCTCCATCCATTCTTCCTACCTTGCGAGTGAGGCCAAGAAGTAGACCGTGCTTAGACACTTGTAAATGCTCATATCCAGTCGTCCTACGTTGCAAGTCAAGTCAAGCAGTAATCCACTTGAGAATACTCTATCCATTCGTCCTACCTTGTGAGCTAGACGAACCAGTTCTCCATGCTCAGACACGTACAACTGCTCTTTCTGCTCGTCGTACTGCACGAGTCAAGCAAACCAGTAGTCCATGCCAAGACACTTATAACTGCTCCATCCATTCGTTCTACTTAAAGAGTTAAGTCAAGCAGTAATCCATGCATAAGCAACTATAACTGTTGCGTCCATTCGTCCTATCGTATTAGTTGTAGCAAATAGTGCTACACGTTGAAACGCAGGTGAACGTCTGAAGTCACTGATAACGAACACATGGGGATAACGGCATGAATGATGTATTTGAAGTCCGTGGAAATATAGCTACCATACTAACTCCTTTCTTCATTCAGCACACGATGCAGCCGTTGGTTTTCGCGCGTTCTGCATGTCCTTCCGGATGACTGATGCCCTGTGTCACATGCGATCGTAGTCATCTTGTTCATCACACGATATCTGCAAGAAAACTCTGTACTCCTATGTGAATGATCTCTCTTTCTTCAATTATATCAACAGGATAGTCGATCCCGGTTACGTTAATTCGCGCTCTCTTCGACTTGTGTG
>LOND01001337.1:102075-115322 GCA_014220965.1 Paragonimus kellicotti | reverse complement strand
TACTCGTGTTACAGTTCGTCAGTGTTACATATCTTTAGGATGACCAGGAGTTGACCCACTATCTACTATCTCGTAATAAGATAAACGCGTTGACTTCACATCAGGCAAAACTAGATTACCAGATCTGAAAGCTTCAAAACACTAGGTTGCGAACAAGGTTCTTTGTTGTCCGATGGCCCAACGAAAGTTATATAGAAAAACAGGTGCCGTTGAAGTTAATAACTGGATTGACCGAAAGGCTTATCTTTTCGCGAGGACTGTGATCGGACACGAGTGATGGTCAACCCGAGATAATCTGAACTCTCGAAATTAAAGTCAAATCATGTACATTGTTCACCTGGTCTAATGAAGTGCGTGGCTTCAACCTAAATAACGAGTTCGTGATTGGATTTTTTCATTAAAGTCTCCGTAACCGAGAGGACCCGACAATCCAAACACTATGCAAACAAGATTACTAATGAGCGTTTAGACATGACTGTTCGGCGATGCCTAGTGTGCGGTTACTGCCGTTATGTTTTGACATGCTAGTCTCACAAACAGGAGGGCCGGGGTGAACATTCCGGTTCGGACAAGAATCTATATTACTGACGAGCTCCAACTGGGGCGAAACCCGAATCTGGTGCTTCTATACGAAGTGGGCTGGCCGAACGGCTTATCTGAATGTAAGGACTGTGATCAAGTGTGGGTGATGTTCAATTTGGAATAATCTGAATCTCTGAAATTCAAATGAAATTTTATCAGGCAAATCCCAGATCAATTGAGGGGTTGTGTGATAATTGGCAAGTTGTGTCCGCATATCGATTTTGTCATCTTCCGGCGTGGCTCCGTGGCTTAGCCTGTAAGGACATCTCGTTTTCGCTCGTTGGTTCAAATCCAGCTGATGTCTCAATTTTCCGACATTGGTTCGGGTCTAAATTCCAGACCGTTTATGGGTATTTACTGCGTTGCGTGGTCTGCTCAATGAATCCTGTGTTTTCAACTCTACCGAGGTAACCTAGTCATTAGATCACTGACTGAAGTTAACCAGTGCAGTTATTCTGTCTCCCCCTGAGACGATATCAATTCATCTAAGCAGTACCGCCAGCCATAGGCAACAGTGGCCAATAGCGAATAAAACAGGTCTAGCCTTGTTATTCACGTGTTATCACGTACAGCAGCATGCATTATAGAATCCCTATAACGGTACCCATAATTAATTGGAATCCTGATAAGCATTGCTGGTCATTAGCCACATTCCTCCGGCCTGAAACGACAACTCTATTTCGGGCTCAAAGCCACCTCTAGCCACCTTGAGGCCGATTTTCCTTTTTACCGTCCCATGGGTATTTATATAATCTTATGAACTGAGACTTGTGGACGCAATCGCTTAATCCACTGGTCGGTGGAAACGGTTGGGTTTTTATCGATCGTTTCTGTCAGTTCGCAGCAAGCGCATTTGAGCATGTTAATTGGTTGCTGATTCACTAATGGTTTGGGCAAAACACGTGCACCAAACACCAGGTAAGGAGAATTCACTGAACTATATAATGCAAAAATTTTGTCATAACGGCAAATGTTTGTTACTGGTTATCAGGGTTACTTTCACGTGTGGAGGTTTTGTCGAAGCAACTGATATAACTGCAGTTGGTGCTACATTTTGATACCAATTATAGAAAGTTAAATACAATTTCTGCTCTGACTTAGTTAAAGTTCCCTGCTGCCTAATCCCATGTGTTGTTTGCGTAGAATACAACATACACACGTCGCGACGCAGCATATATCGTAGCACATTTATGAAAATGTTTCACTAGCATTTAGAGTGAATATTCAGAAGACAACTTACAAAAATTCAATCTGTACACTCTTTAGTCGTAAACATGTGACTGTGTCAAAACACGGGACTCAACTGAAATGGTTGAAAGCACAACTCAGGATGGATCGTGAATATTGCTAACCGTTAGAAAAACCCACAAAGATTGACAGTCGGTTGTTTGTGAACCTATAGAACCGGCTCTCATCGGCCGAATAAAAAAATCTCGACATATTTACGAATTTGTGAATTGAGGTCCATCATTAGTACCGTAGAAATTTATGTAATATTGACGTTGGGACCTGCCGTTAAAGGCTATTTTGCGATTAACGAAGAGGTGCCTCGTCCTCGCTGAATGTTACTCACCAGCTCATGGACACTTCTCAGTCACTTCCCGACATGCTGCTTGACCATGGTTTCAAGCGTTCTTCTGTTCTATCCACTAGATATTTTCGGAAGTGGGGGTAAATTGATTGCCAGAAAAAATGCGACTTCGCTTTTCCACATTGACACAGAGGCCATCTAGTCGCTTGTAGGAATAGGGAAAGTGTTGTTATACTATAAAAGCGTCTCACCTTATCGCTAATCATCTTTCCAGAAGGTTTGGCAAACTGTGATGGGAAAATGTTTAGGAACTTCCACTGTTGCACTTTCCTAGAGAGTAAGTTGGCTTAGGTCCCGGACAAGACGTCCTGAGAAATTAATAGCATGAGAAGTCCCATACAGGCTTGCACTGCTTCCAGTTGTAGTCTATCTAGAGCATTTTAATTGATGCTGTAATATAAAACATCGCACATTTTAGTATCCTTCGATAGGTAACAATAACCAACTTCATAAAGTTCCGTGTTGGTTTTGCGTTACACTGGACTTTCAATACATCCTTCTGGACGATATCTAATCAAAATGTCCAAGAAAAGTTAACCGTTCTTTAGTTCGTACTTAAACATCAATGAGAGACTTGAGTGAATGATTAAAAGCTAAAATTCCCTTGTCAAGTTGTTTCGCTATTTCGTTCAATAAATAGTAGGCTGTTAACTTATTGCTTGCACAAATTTGGTTCGTTCACGACCAGAAATATTGTCTGCTGTTCTGTAGCTGCGAACGAAATAGACAAAACAGATCCGATTGGGCTGTCCATGACTATGTCATCCGTGTGTTGCAAACCCTTACACACGACACAAAATCTCACAATTTGTGTATAGTAAAAGTTTCAAATGGTCAAAATTGAATAGAAGAGGAACAGCTGGAAAGAAATCAGAGGTGAAATCCATGCTTTTATCGCAGTAATACGTTGTAGACAAAGTATATTAATACCATTGAGTATATGCGTATTGGCAATATATATAACGATAAATACAATATTCTTCATTTCCCCAAGTGTTTTCCACAAGTTAGTTCTAACAAGCGTTGATGGAGGGGTTGTTAAACGGTCAGCCGATCGTTTTGTAGTGTCATAGCTAGGAAGAATCATGCATAGCTAAAGTGAGCCGCACAGGAAAACTGTGGCTATAGATTTTAGGTGAACCATACTACTTCGACGTCCTGATACTCACAGGTTTTAAACTGTGTTATTGTCTTTCACTGATACGGTCATGTAATGAATATCTGTACGTCAGTGGATATTTTTTTATCCATTCTCAATAAACTCTCTGGTTTCTTTGTAGGTTTGAATTAGCTAAGGTATGCAAACTTCATCCCATCTTGTTCATAAACTCTGTTGGGTCAACTCCTGGTCATCGTAAAGATATGTAACACTGACGAACTGTAACACGAGTAAAATCCAAAATTAGTTTTTCTTCTCCAAAGAGCTGGTCGAAAATTCCATTGGAATATGAATGCTTCAGTAAGAATCAGTTTGGTAAAACTATGACATCTGTTTTACTGAGACGAGATACTCAATCCTCCGACTACTGAGTGTCTCACTCCTTCAGAAGTGTCAGGAGTCCTGAGGGAGAAATAAACGTGTTGATGAACAATCTGTTAAACATGATGTGTATGAGAATATTTCAAACTTTACTTCAGTTAATCTCACATTGAGTATCAGTAACATGTTTGATCTAACACTAATGTGAAAGGTAGTTGATTTATATACGTTATTCGGCGCAGGTTGTTTATCTATAACCACAATGCCATATATTTTTGCCCGATAAGAAAAAGACAACGAGCTATTCAATCCGTCAACAGAAACAGAGATTCGTTGAATATACTGAAGGGACCAGAGTATTTAATCATTATTCTGATATTCTGTTTCCGTCCGTAATCCACTACTTCTTCTAATACTGACTGTCCCTGACATTCGTCTTAAAGTTTTCAATCAATAAGGGCGAACGTAACAACAGCTTTTCAGTTCTCGTTTGCCTACCGTAACCGAGGTTTCCACAGTGTCAACATCAACCTAAACGGTTGTATGTGAGTTCAGCAACAACTCGGTTCTTATTTACTTGTCACTAACAACAGTTTTGGTCATACTTAAGGATTTTTTACTATGCTAATATTGACAATAAATTGTTTGACAACGGACGACCATTCAGCTGCCTGAAGAAAGGTTTTTCTGAAATAATGTTTGGAGGCATATAGGCAAAATGGCCCCAGCGGTCCAGCATTGGTTCAGATAAAACCAATTATGAGTCCTTTGAATACGCTATATGTTTATTTAGCGATTCGGAACCAACAAAGATATTTTACAGGAAAGTTAATTAAAGAAAAACACTACCATTGTGCAAACCAACACAGACTTGTTTGACAATCGGATTGGAGAAGACAAACAGTTTCATGCCATACTACTAAGTCTAGCTAACCCAGGATAAATTTGAGCGCACCGGAGCTTCTTGAATGTGCGATGTAGTGGGGATGTGGAGTTAATGTGATGAATTTGACGTTATGTAGTGGACAGACATGAGGTTAAATGTCTTGGCAACTAGTCATAAAAATCCTCAGCTTATCGATAAATGTTTCAAGAAGGGGAATTTTTTTAAATCTGAGTCAGTTCCAGGTTAAACAAATCTGTCAAACCCCTGACCACGCCTGGCTTGTCATTCTTAAACAATAACGTTGTTGAAGGCTTTTGAAACGGTACACCGTTCTCCAACTATGATGATTTCTCTGAGTCAGCATGAAAAACAGTTAACAATTTGGTCTAAGTGTAACAAGTAGAAGAGGTTTTCTTGTGACTTGCTGACCAAACTGGCCTAACATGTTTTGAAAAGGGGTCTACAGTTGTGATCTCTTTTTCCAATCCAGGAGCAGCCCAGATTTTTGGAGATGTACTATTAAAAAAAAATTGTATAAAAAACAACGTGTTCAAACAGTTTTTGATGAGTTATTACTGAAGTAAGCTCTTTGTGACAGCGGCTAGTACTAAAAGTTTACACATACTTATTCTGTAAATTAACAATGTTTCAAGTTATTTAATTCAACTGAATTTTACCCAAGTAACAAAACATTTAATTGGAGAAACTGACAGAATTCTCGTGCATAAATTGATTCAAGTGCAGATAATTCTGATTGTAACATCGTTCCCGTCGCCAACAGGAACCGTACATTTTTTACCACTGTGTTACAAAGTGGTTCTAAAAATAGTCCGCTATTTTCAACTTCTGGTTCTAAGAGCAGTGAACTTTGCTATCCAAACTGCCAAAAATTTGATATCCATCAAAAGATTCAGCATTTAAGATAATTCCGTTTTTGACTTGCACAAACATCTTGTCCTAGGAATGAACATTACTGATGTTATCTTATACTTACATTAGTACACTAATTACTACTCTTACCCTGTTGTGTGCTTCAGATCGACCTGTCTATCCACCTGGGCGGGGAAACAGACAAAACTTATTATTTTTACATAATTTGAAAGTTTAGATTAGTGGATTTGCGCAGAGTTTAGAAATGGTTCTTAGGAACAATATTAGTTCAGCTACACCGAACGCCAAGCGTTGTGCAACGGATCAGATAGAAAGCCTCGAAATTTCCTCTGTTCATGCGACCGCTTAGGGCTGTACGTAATCAAATCAGTCAGGTGGCGGTAGATTTCATGATGACCTTCGGACTAGACTGAAGTTTGGTCTTAATACTAAAGTTGAAAATGTGCCAGTATTTCAGATTTTTAAAGTGGGCGCCAAAAATAATATTTTGTTCTCAAGTCCAGTTTGGAATCAGAAAGTAAGCAATTAAGCTGATTTTTTTTCCTTATGTGTAGGTTATGCACACGAAAATGTTATTAATTCATCGAAACCTAAATAAATATTTCAGAAATAACTATAGGTTGGAAGATGTTAATCATTCATATATGACCGTTCAAATAAATGACCTCACTTTCACACATGACCAAGCTTACCTTGGAGCAGTCACTTTGCACGTTGTTGAAAGACCATATGAAACTCGGTTGATAACAGAAGTGACGCGAATGTTGACTAGCAGAAATAATTCGGAATGAAAATTAAAACTTATCATTCATACAACTCCAATATTTCACATTCGCCTTAATAGACTTCAGCGTGAACTCTGGGGAATCCTG
This sequence comes from Paragonimus kellicotti, assembly GCA_014220965.1. Classification (NCBI taxonomy): domain Eukaryota; kingdom Metazoa; phylum Platyhelminthes; class Trematoda; order Plagiorchiida; family Troglotrematidae; genus Paragonimus; species Paragonimus kellicotti. Next base: position 109,020 of record LOND01001337.1, on the reverse strand, counting down.
TCTGAACAGTCAATTCCCCAGATCACTTGATAGATATCACATAACACAGACGGTTGAGTAGGTAACTGAGTCCAGATGTGAAATTTCTGTTTCCGACGTGGACTCTTAGCTCAGCCGACAGAGTAGTTTTCACGTTTTTGCGTGACATTTTTATCGTTTTGTGAATCAAGACAAAGATCGGCTTTTTGCGATCAGATATTTTTAACTCTGTCCCACTATTTGTCAGTGAATTTAGAATACCTGTTTTAGATCTACAGTCAGATTGCAATCGATTGTTTTTGTCTTCTTCACCTGACTGTTCCATTCTCCTTAGACCAAGCGATCAATTTTACCCGTCCCCCTACCATAGGTCTGCCGTGACTCGTTTTTTTGCCTTGTGTTTTCTCTTCGTTTCAGATAATGTCCTCATCAATGTACAATTGGAATTACCGTTCTTTTGTTCTTCAGCACATGGATGACACGAACACGCAACCATGGTGTGCTAGAAACCCAGATGCCATTTGTAAGTTTTATTCCTGTTTCTGTCATTCACGAACACACTTTCTATCACACACCACAGCAACATACACTGTAACGTGTGCATGCTTAAAAATACAGATCAACAAGTTTAAGCACAATTGCCTCGCATACAAGTTTCACAAACAAAAACCCTGTTTCCATTTTAATGGGTAATATTGAAGTGGATGAGGATTTTCAAACTTAATCGATACTTCTCCTACTGATACAAGCTGAGTTAGGCTTATCCAACAACGACAAGACCACACGGTCATTAATGGCTAATGAGTTCGCTAAAATCGGTTTGTGGATATGAGGCTGATTGACAGCATGTCACAATGTGCTCCAAGGTAGCTCGCGCTCACTAGAATGAAGGAACATGGATTCAGTTTATGAACATCCCATATGTTGCCCAGAAAATCCTGATATATTGTAAAAGTTAGAACGAATGAAAGCTGGAATAAGTGCAAAACTTATGCTACAGAAACGCAAACGGATCATATAGACGACAGGGCCGAGCGGAAGCAGCAGGGTACGTCAACAAAGCCTTAGAACTTGAATATACCGTTGGGAATTAGAGGTCGGTAGTATGATTGCTTCTAGCTTTGTAATTACGGCAGTGACGCTGTTGTCACAAATATGTAGGTTTCATGAGCTGAACATCAAGCAGCTGATCGCAGCTCTCGCATCCCCAGAGCTTTCCAGTCAGCCACTTTTGAAAGGAAGTACCAGACTCGAGTTTCGCTCTAGTTAGGGCTCGTCAGTAATGTATATCCTTGCCACGGTCGGGATTAAAATTGTGGTCACACTTTCATCAGGCAATCCTGTTGACCACTTCGCCGTTGACCTCATATTAGATAAGACTGGATTACCATATCCGAAGATTCAACCACGTTCGATTGTGGGTATTGATCAGCTTACTTGATTTTCTCCATAGTGGACACAGTAACTGTCCAGTTAATCCCATCAGTAGTCCCACGATCTGTACTTCTCTCCAGGTTGAAAACACAGATATCATTGACTTGTTGAGCAGTATTTTGATTATTGGTGAGTCGTGGAGTCATTGATATCGGCCGTAATAAGAATGTCACTAATTGGCGCTAGCATGTCTGAACGTCACAGCTAACGTTTCTATTGGAGGAGTGCTCTGTGAGAAGCCTATTCGAATGTAGTCTCCAACGCGGTCTGAAAGGTGGCTAGGTTGTGTCAGCCAGTTTGATGTTGCGCTTGTGAAAATAATGGCATCGGTATGTTGCCTGTCCACTTCAGTCTGTTTTACACCTTACTGTAATTTCAAACGTTGCCAGAATAGATCGGTAAACCTCAGGCAATCAGGTCAATCCTAAGCAGGTTAGCGACTGTCCAGAGTCAAAGTTAATAAGTAGGCTTTACTCGCCAACGTTGCTGACAAACATCAACTTTTCATGGGAATACTAGTGCAGTTGATCGGTGTAATTCGGCTGTTTGTATTAAGTACTGTATGACAAAAAAACGGCTTTGGGTTCATCCGAATTTTATAAGAGTAGCGAAACCCTGCATCTCCATTTAACCGCTTTTGAGAAAACTCACTTGGAAAGGTACTCTTCACCTGGACGTGCGGTGTGCTATTCTCCTTGCTTAAATTCATCATGCATTTTGGGCTTTTATTGGGTACAATTTACATCATGAGCAACACATTGCATAGCGCTTATTGATAAATGATCGTTAACAAAATTTTGGTCAGTCAACATCTTGCAATGCATGATAAATTATGATAAGACCATTTATTATTCCGCGTACCGTTTGACGGAATAACCACACTCATTACATATGTATGACACTGTAGGTAAAAATGTCTTCAGCTTGCGAGTGGTCGTCTTGAGTTAGTATATCACAAGCTAATTAGTTCCGATTTTACAGTATCACTCTACCTGAACTGGGTTAATTGAATACAAGCGAATCAGAACCATGCGGTACAATTTTATGGATTGGAGTAAAAAACATGGACAACAGAAATCCTACAGAAAGCTTCACATAACCATTCGTGGACTAGACTCTCAACCGAAATCCTTCTCCAAACCTCTGATAATCCAAAAGAAATGCGAATGATTTTCGGCTCTTCAGATTTCGTAACACGTTTACCGAAAAATATAGTTTGCTAAATGGTTGGTTTCGCAGAATTCAGCAAAATTTGTAATAAATAACCGTGAAATAATTAAAATGTTGGAAAATGTAAGCCATTGTTGCATTCCGGTGTAAAGTTTCGCGAATGCTGATCCTAGTCTAACCTACAACCAGTTTTGAGCCTGGAAACAAAGATTCGTAGGGAAGACGACATAAATGAACAGTTCAGCGTGATTGACAATGAGCATAGATTTAAAAATTGATGAGGCATGAAACAATCGACTTTTAATGTATTTTCAAAGTCAGATCGAATTCCTACCGAGCACACTATGTTTTGCGAGAACTCTCGCAACTTTGACTATCCAGTTCTGGTTACACTGAAGAAGTATAGAGTCTGTATGATCTTTAACCCTGTGGTCCGCATGGATTGGATACTTTACTATGGATTTCGTTCGTCGTTGTCAACACGCACACCGCGATTCTGAGTGTTTCTGCAATCCGTTGTGTTTGATACCGGTGGCTATTGACATAACTCACATTAGAATCTAATCAAGAACCTACCTTATGTAATCAAGTGTAGTACATTTTGTAACAACATCGTCTTTTCCACTACAGAAAACCAGTCACTGTTAAATCTCACAAGCGGACAAAACTCAAGTGGCTGCCACATTAAGTCAACATACCATTTTGTCACGAATAACAAAACGGTTTCTGCTCTTCGATGGGTTGCTGTTTTTACGCTTAAAATTGGTTTAGTTTCCAATCGTGATGAGAGTGAAAGAAATATTTACCAGAAAAGCAATTATACTGGCAAAACACTAACCATAATTCCATTGTTCACAATGTTTTTCATAGTTTGTACACCAGGAACCCCAATCCACGAAATGTCAGGCCCAAAACATCAAGAAATCATATAAAAATATTTATTCGCCAAGTACAAAATTGCTGGTCAACTGTGTTGTATTCATAGTTTTAAAGTGACCTTGCATGGGGAACGGAAATTTCGGCAACTGTTAGGAATCTTCCGAGCAATTTGCTTCGATCACTAACGTTCACTAAGCATAATTGGACAAATTCTCAACGTTTGAAGCATTTCACCCCAAATCTTACTTCACATCTGAAATTCGTATGTAAGATTTGCTCATTTTAACGAAAACACATGTTTTAGGTCCTCCAGTTTACTTCACGTCATTTTTCAATGTGGAATGTCTGATACAAACTCATTGAAGGAGTTGCCTGCCTATGATCCACTGTGAAAAAACATGGCGCTATCAACGAAGACAATCTTGAAGAATAAATGTTTCAGTAACATCAGACTATAGGGCCGGGCTTTTCTTATAAATTGAAAAATGTGATCATGGTAAACAGCGAATATCAAAAGAAGACTAAGTTTATCATTGCTGTATAAGGAGTTTAGCTATTTGGTCTTGAAAATTGTCATTAATCGATCTACGATACTGACACTATTTTCGTACACATTAAAGTTAGGCATCGAACACCATCGAACAACCTCTGATCTTACGACAACCATTAAGCCATTCTCAATAAAGAATGTCAGTTTACCTGTTCACCGTACTTCACAATGAGATTTTAAAACTCTATCGAAGTAAGAGTTAACTGGGCAGCCACTTTGCACTTTATAAGAAGCGCAAATAAGCCGTAGCTTACTGCAGAACTGTTGTGGCTGAAGGTGTTGTCCTGAACTTACTGAAGTAGAGCTACGTATGTCTACGTCAAAAATAACAGATACGTAACCAATCTATCAGTGGGAAAAGAGTTAATAGTTGTTGATAAGATCTTAACAGCAGACGAACCTCGCATGCGGTGTTTTCTTTCAAATCGACTGCAGACAAGATAGGAAAATCATGAACAGTAGTTTACAGTGAGTTGTATGGAACATGCAACAAAAAAAACCCACGATTCATCGGTACATTGGAAACTTTTCATGAGAACACCGAGTTATGTTAACCAGGAGTCGAGCATAGTCCGTCTATCTCTTACAGATCTGCCGAGATTGCCGAAAGTTCATTACAGGGACGGTATCTTTAAAAATTGCATGTGAATTTGCAATCTTTCATCTGGGTAAACAAAATGGTACCGGATTGACATGCACATTCTTCCACGGTAATTATTGTTTGGTTGGTTCACAATAAATTAGTAGTGTGGCTTGATAGATTTTACCATAGTCAATGTACAAGTTTAAGATAGATGAGTAGAAACATATCTTATCTCTCAATATTTTGATAGCTGTATTCATGAATAACCGAGTCGTACTAACAATCACAAAAGATGTTTACCAAATGATGTCTTCAGTGAATAGTGTATGCTCTGTACTTGTCACTGAAGGATTTAATGCAACTATGAGCACTTACTCTGCTAGAAGGATTCGGAAAGACAAAAGGACATTTTTATAAATGGCAAACACTGTTTTTGTTCATTTAAATATAGGATACTTTCTGTAAGCACTTATCCAATTATAAAGGAAACAATGTTTCTGGGCAATCTGGAGGAATTATTTATTTTGTTTAAAGAGGAAGACTATCGCGTTTATAATTGTAACATTTAGCAAGATCATCTGCTTAGTCTTTGCTCGACTTTTTTGGTCATAATTTCGTGAGATGAGATGTGGATAACCATTCATAATTCTAGAAAGTTTTGTCTTTAGATCCTTCTTGGTCTCACTGCAGTGACCTAAACTGATAATTGTTACTTGCGATATTTTAGTTGCTTTAAACAATTTATGGATTGGCGATATTGATCTCTCCTACGCATCTGCTATAATGAAACAACAGTGGGCTAATACGTTAAAAACTTACAAACTCAAATAACCGCTGAGGAATTTCGCCGAACAGCTCTAAGGTGTGTGCAAATAAATTGTGTGGGATGCGTTTTCAAGTTAATGGTTTATGCTCCGTTGTTAAACTTATTTTGGACGTAAAATCCCCTTATGTTTAGTCAAAATAACCATGAACTTTATGAGTAAAAGACTGGTTAACCCTAGCCAGTGGAATGTTTTCTTTAAAAAAAATATGCTTGAAACATCGTTGGTAATTTTTAAATGTAGCCGATAATTCAATTATATTATTATAATGTGTTTTAACATTTAAACTACTGATAAAAACGAGGCATTACTTTTGGAAGGTTAATATGAGCAAAGTGGTTCATCAAAAACTGTGCACATCGTGTTTGACTTGCCTCAATACTTTTACTACTCTAGTCAAGTCTGTTCGAAATTCTGTGTACGGATAAACGAAAAACAAATGATAACCGTTCATGTGTTTTTTCGAAGCCTACAATAAAAATGTGGAGATATTTATCCAGGTTTACACTCGGAACCAGTGAACATGAAAGCAACTGCAGTTAAAATACAAGTTTCTGACTGAGCCTACTTCGCAACCTCTGTATGAGTGATATATTTGTTAAACTGTGGGCGGAAGAGGGGAGTAAAACCGTCTTGCAGTATACTAAAAACTTAGACGGAGTGATGGCAGTTTTCTGTTGGAGTAAAAGAAACTATGAAGACGAGTTATCATTTGGCAGAACGTATATGCAAGAGAGATGCTGATCACCGTAAACAGTTGTAAACCCCCCAATATTCGATATTGGTATCTTCCGATCTAGTTAGCAGTAAGTAGTTGTTAAGCTGTATATCGTAGAAGGTCAGTATTTCAAACGATTTTACGGCATTTGAAAAATGCAAATTATGACACAATCGGTATGGAAATATCTCACATATCGGTGGAGTTTTTGGAAAAATCCTTATCCCCGTTTCAAGTAATGAGGCGAGTTATTTACGCATAATATTTATCTGAGTTATCTGAGCCTGTCATAATAGCGTCACACTGATGAATTTAAGCAGAAGCTCGGTGATCTAGTTCAGAATGCAAGGCGGCCACATCAAGTAGTCTGACTGGATGAAACATTGCGACTGACTTCGACTGGTCCCTGTGTTTCGTTGCTTGGTGCAAATTGACATTTCCGTGACATGCTCGTTAAGGTGAGTTGGTTTTTTGTTTTCATTTCAAACCCTTTTTTAATTTTACAGTCTTGCGCTTACTGACTTCCCAAATTTTGCTCTTATCAGATAGTTTATCCCCCAGCGATTCACCGCCTAACAGTTTGGTTTGGTTCTAGGTGTAAATCATCTGATGTTTTCACACACCTGTACACTTCCATTGGATCAGGTGCTCGTTTTTCTGATTGCGTAAACCCATCTGGCCAAAGTAGATCCTAAAAGAAAGCTTTGGGAACCGTCCTCTACTAGTCGTTTGGTGCTGCTTAAAACTTTGATGTGATCTAAATAGTATTAGAAAATAGGCAGATATTCAGGGGATTTTCTGAAGGGAC
>LOND01001337.1:41461-51782 GCA_014220965.1 Paragonimus kellicotti | reverse complement strand
GGTACGCAAGGGAACCATCGGTGCCTTAGGTCATAATGACATGACTATGTGGTGTTACGATGTGTGCTGCCGTGAATGCGTTGGCCGCCTTGGATTAGTAGGTTACCAGCGTACTCACAGTACACCGTCTGCCAAGAGTCAACCAGTGCATTAGGCCTAAGTAGGTTATGTCAGTTATATATTGTTTTCTTGTTCACATCAACGAACCACCACTGTCGTTTGGAACCCATCCACTCCCCTATTCTGAAACCTGCGTGTTTGTGGCCTTTTACGTTACCTATTCTTCAGCTCTATTGGTGCACTGTATGGTGAATGTCTTGTCTATTTTCTTCCCGTTCGACCATGAATTTTTTTTCCTCCTATCCTCTATAGAGTTCACTATTATGTATTCGTATATCGAACCATTTTTTGCGTCACATTTCCAGTATTTTTCTACCCAGTTTAGATCTTACCATTGGGTTCTCCCTACTTATTTCCTGGGAGATAGGAGTCTCAGTTTCTAGCTAGCCTCTGAATTAGCTTGCCAGCCTTGGCCGACTGGACATAAAGGCCTTTTTCACACACCTACCGATCTTATTCCTTCGGATTTACACTGGATAAGTAGTGTGTGGGTGGAACCACAAGTGGTTCAGCGCACTTGGTTCAAGCCACTTGCGGCGGTGGTTAAGCACTGGCGTCCTTTGGCTTCGTTCACTGTGACAGGCTAATCCGAAACGGATGCCGCCAACCAATAGAACTTCCGGTTTCGACTGTCGACTTGTAGCTTTGGACTACTATTTTTAAGAGGAATGAGGTCCAAGCTATAAAATCAACAATAAAATGCGCCAATTCTCAATTAAAATCATAACCTGGACAAGACTAAGTGCTACCGGTATGAGTTTGTCAGAATAAATCTCGTGTAATATCTCGTTGTATTAACATAGGTCTCCGGAAAGTGCAACCTATTGCTAAAACACATTCGGTGATATCTACTGTTTAAGGCATGTACGGAAGAAAAAAGTTACTGCTTATGCGCTTCAATTACCATGTTCGTCGGTGACTAACGTGGATTGGTTTGTCTAAATCATTTAAAAAAATCATGAACAATTTTGAGTAGATGGTTGGTTTGAAAGCGATCATGCATTTATTTCCAACATCAAACACGTTTAGTCAAGATTATGGCATATATGTTCACAGAACGCTCGCTGAGGGCAGATTGGAAACCTGACCATGGAACTCACAGAATGGGTGGACATTGATGTTATGTCTGCACTACGCACTGAAGTGAGAACTGAAGGGATGATGGCTGAGCCAGCGTGAAAGTGAATTTATAGCATGGTTTCATTGCTATCCGGTTGAGCAGCACTGGGATTATTAATAGTTATTTAGACGGTTCAGGCGGAAACTTATAACCTAAGTTTTTGTTGACCGGAAACAGAACGTTTGTAACGCTTGATTAACTGTTCAACTATGATTTACAAAGTTGAGTGAACCGGCTCTGGACACTTAAGTTCACTCATTAGAAAGTTACTATGACACACAAGTAAATACACCGCCCTCACCACCACGATTGCTACCAGTGCCATGAGTATCATCTGTACCAGCGCTGACTACACCACCTACCATTATAAGTGTCACTATTCTCATCATCCCTTCAGTAATACCACCACCATCATCCTGAACACCAGCTTCATCTAACCTACGACAGCCGATACAACCATCATCGTCTTCATTTCCGTCGTCACCCCCATCAGCGCCATCATCATCATCACCATCATTGCTACACCGACCACTCCTAACGTCACAAACAACACCACCAACTCTAACATCCACCCACCCCCCCGCAAACGCATTGCCAACCCCTATCCATCTCTTTATTCAATGCCACTATCACGTTTGAAGCCATCACGTGCTTCCCCACCACCGTCAACAATGTCAGCGACATAAATAGTTACAGGCGTTTTAGTTGATCGAGCCCAGACCGGACGGGTCCGGAAGTGAGCGACGGAAATCAGTCTCGTACGCTAAGGGAGACAGACATGCGAATAGGCGACCTTGTCTCTGTGTCAGTCGGGGAGCCAATTGTGTTAAATTAAATACAGTTACGTGGAAAAGGGAATGGAACTGACGCCTCGTGTAATTCACCAACATACCAGTATATCAAATTTAACAGGAACAGTTTCTAGACCACTCTTCGGAATGGATATTGAAACTGGGTCTCACATACAGGCGCGGTAACTAAAAGTTCAAATGTGATGATTCAGTCATATCCAGATTACGGCAAATCATCGTTTCCACTCATTCGGTAGACTTTTCGTATGTAACTTATGCGAGAATTCATCTCGTAATAGGCCTTCGATCAGTGGTTATATGACAATACTTAAGAGGGGGATGAATTATTGCTTTGCTAAAATTTGGCACACAATTAATCGGACAGAATTCGAGTGAACAACCTTACTCAACTATTTAATCTGTTCGGTCACATCCTGTATCTCGCGTGGTAAGCGAGGCAGGCGTAGTTTGGACTAGATGCACACGCACACACGCACACACAGTCCGCCGCAATCCGATACAGTTAAGGATGAAACGGTTCAACGCTGCTCTCATGTTATTGTCGTAGATGCTTCAAACGGCCTTCAAGAAAAAAATGCCGCAGTGGATCTGTTAACAGTGATAGCTTGAGTACTCACTAACGAATAACGATATCAATGCAGAAAGAAGACATATGTTGCGATATGTTAACATTTCGTTTACTCTCATCAGTCGCAAACGTAAAACATGCGAGTTATATATGACACACAATAGAGATAGACAGGGTATGGACACGCATACAGTCACACCACGTGTTACGTCATCACCACCAAGGCAACCCTATGGGTTGCTTCAACCACTTTTGTGCACATAGCACCGGCTGGTGAGTTCTGATCAACATGGCTTCGCTAAAGGCCAGTAGCTTCGGGTTCTGTTGATGTAACAATATTTTGAATGATTTAATTGGGTCAACCTGGTGACCTGTTATCATGAGGTGTCTGGCAATCGATGATGCGGGGCTTCGAGTGACGGATTCACCGGTTTCAGATTGTGTCATGAGTTGTTTTAACCAGTTCGGGACGTGTTCTGCTACTCGCTGAGATAGCTGTCGGTCTGTTCTGCCTATGTAAACGTCACCGCAACTGCAAGTGAACTGGTAGACAACGTGAGAGACAGAATGGTCAGACAAACTGCGTTCGCGATTGTGTAGAACGGGTCCTTTGGTGGTTTGAACCAGGCGTAATTGGGCAGCTGGATGTGTGATAACAGGTCACCAGGTTGACCTAATTAAATCATTCAAAATATTGTTACATCAACAGAACCCGAAGCTACTGGCCTTTAGCGAAGCCATGTTGATCAGAACTCACCAGCCGGTGCTATGTGCACAAAAGTGGTTGAAGCAACCCATAGGTTGCCTTGGTGGTGATGACGTAACACGTGGTGTGACTGTATGCGTGTCCATACCCTGTCTATCTCTATTTGTGTGTCATATATAACTCGCATGTTTTACGTTTGCGACTGATGAGAGTAAACGAAATGTTAACATATCGCAACATATGTCTTCTTTCTGCATTGATGAAGTTATTAAAGGAACCCAATGTTTCATTATTGGGTTTGATGTACAAACTGAATGCTGACCGTGTCCTGTCCTGAACAGTTGTGCTGTTCTCTTTTACGCCAAGGTTCCAACCGCGTCATGCAAGTGTTTCAACCGCCCTGAACCACACAGTTGGAACATACCAGTTGGCTGAGTATGCAACGCGTGCGTTCGTTCGGAAGTGAAATAGGGTTTCAGGCAGATGAAAGTGTGGACGCGCACGTCACTTAGACTAGACGGCTTGTGATGTATGGGCCGCGTAAGAGGGACGAGACGACGGCTACATATCTCCCACCAGCTGTGAGGTTACGGCGAAGCAGCGATCACAGGTTGATCAGGAAAACACGGTGATCGATCGGATTTAGTTTTCTACGAACCCGTATTACTAAGTTGTACGAACTTGTTTCAGGTAGTGTGTGAGTCAGTTGGAGCCATCGCGCTGGAATGAGACGACCGATCGATATGTTGTTGCGAGACGAACCGATGTCCAGCGTGTAATATTTTTCCAAGCGATTCAGAACAGGATACCGACCTTTGTACGTTTGTGTGTAGGGAATCTTGTAGTTTACCACAGCGGACAACTACGTGAGAACAATCAGCCAATTTGTTAGGACAATTGGTGGGTTTGCTTTGTAATCGTGGTGGTTGATAAGCTAACTTGGGCATGATATACTGCAAGCGACTTACGTAGTTCGTCGGATCAGGATAGGTTACATTGTACGAATGGGCTAGTAGCTGACCAGGTAAACACAAGCTGGTGCCATAGGTAAGTCGTGCGGGGGAGCACTGACTGCCAGCATAAGCAGAGTTGGGTAATCCAAGAAGCACAAGCGGTTGATTCCAGTTTGGCAGTCAGAGCAGCCTTTAATGTCCGGTGAAATCTTTCGACCATTCCGTTGGATTGTGGATGGTACGCTGTGGTACGAATCCGTTGAATTCCAAGGAGACGTGTGAGTTGCCCAGTGAACAACCTTCTCCGTTCTACTGACGAGTCCTAGGGGATTCTGGTTTTCATATGGTTGAACATCACCCACAATTGATCGCAGCTGTCGCATTCCCATAGACTTTCCAGTCGGCCCCTTTCGAAAAGAAGCACTAGACTCGAGTTTCGCTCTCATTAGAGCTCGTCAGTAGTGCATATCCTTGCCACTGCCGGGACTAGAACTCCGGCCACGCTTTCATGAGGCAACCGTGTTGACCACTAATCATTACTCACAAGCGAAAGTGGTTGAGCGTTCACATATGATAATTCGGTCGTGCCTAATGTGAGGTCAATGGCGCAGTGGTCAACACGGTTGCCTCATGAAAGCGTGGCCGGAGTTCTAGTCCCGGCCGTGGCAAGGATATGCACTACTGACGAGCTCTAATGAGAGCGAAACTCGAGTCTAGTGCTTCTTTTCGAAAGGGGCCGACTGGAAAGTCTATGGGAATGCGACAGCTGCGATCAATTGTGGGTGATGTTCAACTACACTTTCATTCTAGTATGGACTCAGCAGCTGGGAGTAGGCTGAGGCCCTACTAACAGGGAACCACCTTGGTGGTCATAAGTGGAATAGCGTTCTGACTTTCGCTACCCGATGCGCCTTAACATAGATGAAATCGGTCAGAGTGGACTTCTGAGTTGTGTGTCATCAAAAGCATTTCATTGTGTTACCACCTAGCTCCACTTGGCAAGCTAAATTGACGTGTGGCAACCGAACACAACTAGCTTTTAGTGACATGTTACATGTGAGAAATCCCGTTCGTTAGTCCTCAGGGATGTCAAATAGTCTGCGATGCTTTCATCACCTTCATGATTTACCTGGACATGACCAATCAAATGACCAGTCAACAGTGGACGGAATATGAAGCGATGTTCTCTCTTTCCGATAGCATTGACTTCCGGAGGGGAAGCGCATCAATGTTTGATTTCTCCAGATGGTCAGGTTAATTTTCAAACTATTGCTTTACGTTATGATGTGCATTTCCATCCGAGTCGACTTTAAGTCACAAATGCCGTGATCTCTAGGGAATAAGAAAATGAACTCTATTTTGAACTTTACTTCCAACTAAAGTGAAATGGCAATCAGAGGTGGGAAATCAAAACTGCGAATTAAAATAGTCAACATTGAACAACACTCAAATCTGATCACAGCTTCTGTACGTATTCAGATTTTCCACATCAGCTTCTCTGGAGTTCATGAACAAGATTGAAGTTTTGCTCTTGTTGACACTTGCCGGCATTGCATAGTACTGCCTGAGCGGGATCCTGTTTTCCGATGTATTTTATTATGGGGCAATTATGTTCACTCTTGCAGTCGTCTAGTGATTAGCAAGATTGAGTCATGTTGGATGGACATATTCCTTTCTATTTTCGGATTCCGCTTCGCCATAACTATAAGAGATTACACCGTTGCACTTTGGAAAATGTTGAATCACACAGAATGCAAACACTTTGACTATCTTGTCATTCACCAATTAATATGACCTAAGGTACAAAATATATTTGGACGCATTGGATGATAGAGATACTGGATTTTGCTATTGTGACCCACCTAGTCCATCTGAAAGGAACATACTTCCAGTGTTCATACCGGTATTTAGGGTGACATGCAATTGTTTTGTTTTATTCTTTTGTTTTCACTTGTATACGGATAAGCTACGTCCGTCCCTTCGTTCTCAATAACATGAGTTGAACAGGGACTGTGAATGCTGCTCGATGGTGACTGGCACTGTGTGAATAACTTTCACAGCAGTTCATCCTATCACACTTCCTCTCCCAGCACCATTGTGCGTATGTTTGAACTGACAAATGACCAGTGTGAAGGAATGAAACAGTTCACTGGTGGATGTTCACCATACCTGCGTATGTTGCAAAAGCTCAAAAACGGCTGTATTTCCAAGAGCTTGGTAAATAGTGACAGTTTCAACTAATTTGAACAAAACGGTTAGAAGACGAACACTGGTAGATGCTAGCATTTCGTATTGGCTCGTCAGTACCAAATAACCAATAACACGGGAAACAGACACAGTATTTTGATGGATTCCAGTGGGAATCGTTTGATAACTCTTGCCGAAGCAGGAAGGTTCCATATGACACACTGAGACAGTTGAGTAACTAAACTCAAATACAGAATTTTAACTCTCGGTTCACCCTCACCACTGGAGATGGTGCAGTGCTTACCGCTTTTTCGCTTACTCTTCTTTGTCACTCGTTCTTATCCAATCAGAACTGACGATTAGAACGATTAGAAATCTTTCAATCACGGATTAATCTTTCTTATTTGAGGGTATGTGCAATTGTTTCTTCTACGGTGTCTGAGTTATTTATAAATACAACTGATCTAGAGAAAAACCTACGCATAGTATTTAACTTGTACTTTACTTATCGAACCACTGCTTACCAATGCGATTGTAACCATCCTTCCAAACCTACTGACCTTATTCTAACCCAGTGCATTCACCTTGTAATAGACGTAACAAAACTCCAAATTGAGCTCAAACGAGATGCGGAAAAACAATTATTTATTTATTTATTCAAAGAATTGTTGATTCTCCCTTACGGGAGTAGATAAGTCTGAGGAATTGTTGAAATCACTACGTTCTGTGGGATGTCAATATTTCGATTGATCTTGCTAGTTGTAAATGGGAAACAAGCCATCAATACTTATGACAAATTCATAGGGTGGTACCAGACGAACAAAATGAATTCATGTTCAGAATGTTGTTACGGATGAAGACGATGAGCATGAAAAGTCTAATTTTGCGCACATAACACTGATTGTATTTAGACGATCAACACGTCTCAACTGACAGCCAACAGTTTGTGGCTTGGGTTCCAGAAAGTCAAGCTAGACGAGTGTTGCTAGTCTCTAGGAGGTAGTTCTCAATGGTGGTAGATTTCTGAGCGCGAAACAGGGTGCTGTTAGGCTACTCGCATAATTGATTGCATTAATCGATTGGAGAGTCATTCGGCCGTTCCTAACAGCGAACAACCATCCTGTCTGTCAAGACAATTTTATGTACGACTGTTATCTAACTAATGAATACGTAAGGTTAACTATTGCAATCCAACCTCTCTTGGTCGAAAGAAATGTAATTCCTCTGCACTGTACACGGTTCAAAAGATGTCACACCTGATAATTCATTAGAATGTGCAAGTGGTCAATTCTAACTTTGAATATTCAAATCCCACAATGTTTTTCCCATCTGGCTTTTTTAACAACTCTCAAAAAATAAACCCAAATAGCTTCGCATCGCGTTAATTCGAATTAAAGATCTCACGCTTCGGCGGATCAACAACTGGTCCAAAACAATGTCTAATTCAATTAAACTTAATCGATGTCAACTGTTTAACCACATGCTCTTGATTACTCTCAGAACAGGAAAATGTGGACAAAAAAATTTTGACGGAATAGAAAATAATAACTTATAAAGTACAGACCTTGAGGCTGTCTAGAAAGGATTTTGTGAGCAGTCATTCGATAACCGCATTTTGAGTGATAAACATCTATCATGCAGTCGAATTTCGATGATGAGTTCACTTTATTCAGGTTTAAGCCTAAGCGTAACATTTATATTGCATTTTCACTGAAAGTGAAGTAATCTCTCGCCCTGAGAGGGATCCGATCTCTCGAACATATAAAGTACGATCTTAACTCGATGAGACTAGCTAGCTTATATAGATACATACATGCCATATTTTGGAACAGGTTGCACTTTTACAAAAAGGACGAATTGTCAAAGTGTACTCTTTTATTTAACTAACTTGTACTCTACCACTTAGTAATACGCGACTTGAGGATGACCGGGAAGATATTACATCAACCAAGCTCTACTCCACGTAAGGTGATTCTGTTTAAGAAATAACGAAAAATCATATTTATCGCGAAACCCCAACAATTTATTTATTCGTTGTAGTTGCTAACAGAAGCCAGTAGGAAATCTACAGGTAACGACAGCAGAAGCGTCACAATTGGACTGTACATGAAAAGATTTAGTGTTATCGGTTCTAAGACAGATAACCTACTTGCATTTCGTTTTCAAAGGCGACCAAGTTACCAGTGACACAACTCACAATTAATGTCTGCTACACAGCACAATTTTTCATATGATCTAGCAGTTTAATTGCAATTTCATCCAAGTTTGTATTGTACAGACTTGATCATCACCCACGATAAGGTATGGCTGAACTTAATTCAAAGTAGTTGGAGTCTGTGCACGTATAATAGAAACTCAGCATCCAAGCAGAAATTTATCCTCACCTATTGCAAAACACATTACGAATAAAGTTAAAGTTGATACCTGTGTCTTCTTCTACGCAGTCCACAGCTTATTAAGGTTCGTCTAGAACACAGCTCGTTGAGCACGTTCAAGGATTCTTCCGAATTTAAGCAAGTACCATGTTCTTACCTCGGTTTTAACGTCAACGTTTTAAAAGCGAATGAACCAATAAAGGTTAACCGCAGTTTAGTTTTCGATATTTGTTTTCCGACCGTGAAGTAATATGAGGATCCATGCCACCTGCCACAGACACCAGTTTTAATTTTCGTCCATCTCAACTGTTACTGAAAGAATGTTGTAATTAAAAGAAAGGCCTCACCAATAGACATCAGCACTCTTTGCTTATAAGTTCTCCTTAATTTTTGTGGGAAATTGTTGAAAGGTTTGACCAACAAGACAAGCAGCATAAGTAAAACTAACAAACTATTAAAGATACCGGAGCACTCAAAATTATTCTAATGAAGAACACCTGTTTTACAACATCTGTCGATTAATTATTGGACGAAACCTCATAACTAAATTCTGTGACTTCTTCTGAATGTATGTTTTAAACGTTATAGATATTTAGTTTATTTGTAGAGGGTTGTGACAGCCGACGTAAGGGTTCAACAGTTACTCTGTGGTCTTCTGTTTTAAGGTGTTTTGGAGACCTGAATTTACAATAGCCCAAAAAAGCAGTGTCAGGCATATACATTACTTTGGTCGAAGTTTGCAGTTATCCACAAATCCTGAAGTAATATTTCCATTTGTGTAAACTTAGTCCTACAATGCGTTTTTATTCTCATTTTTATGACCACACGGTACCAATTTGATGAATAAATCGCAATCTTCTTTTTCTGATCTACACAGCTTTATTGACTATTGAATTTGGAGCCTTATTTCTAGTTGTGTATTCCCATAGAAGTAAAGTTCCATGTCCGTTAACCATCCCGTTGTATTGAAAATGTTCTCACGTAGTAGGATGTGATGAACTAAAATGTCTGGCCAGTCTTTTGGTAGTTTAGTCAAGCGCTGTTTCAACAGTTAACCAGTTAACGCAAATAGTCATCCGAACAAAGAATACTGGCATCATCTGTCTGTATGCTTTGAACCAAAAACTACCATTTGCATTTTCCTATGCCTGTGCATAAAAGCTGCACGTTAATTCAATTATTGTAGCTGCTAAAGTGTTCATAAGAAATTGTTAACCTGTCCAATGCCTTTTTTTAGCAGCAGACTATGATGAGCACGAAGGATGCCAATGAATACACACGAAGACCTGTTCATTTTTCCTTTTCCTCAATCTAGAAGCATGAAAAAGGCACCTGAATTTAATAATCATTGTGTGGGTTTCGTTATCGTTAGTATCTAAAAATCGACAGATAATTCTAGGTTTTGATTCGCTCAGTGAAATATTTCGTACGATTGTATAACATTAGAACTGAGACCATACGTTTTTTTAACAGTGTTCTT
>LOND01001337.1:14196-28130 GCA_014220965.1 Paragonimus kellicotti | reverse complement strand
CTCATTGCCAAGTGTGTCAGACTCTTGGGTCATTGGCTCTTGGCAGGGTCCCGCAAGAAAACCTTGTATCCTTGTCCGCCGCGCAAGCGACCGAGAAGTATCAGAAGTTATTGTTTTCTTGACACTGATATTACTCACACATCACGACTTCCTTCCTTTTATTCTCGCTATATCTCGAGCACCGCATCCCAATACAGACGGAGATGCAGTGTTACATGGAGACCTCCGTGTGCTTCTCAGTTGTGGACACAGTTGGATCATATAGCAGTCAGTTACAGGTGGCGCCACTCTGTTAAGGACTGTCGTGCCTTTTGGAGCAACCACCTGGACTCGGACCATGCTGTTGTGCGTGCCCGTTTTGTTTTGTCATTTGCCCAGAGGACATACGCTCGTAAATGCAAGATACTTAACTGGCATTCGAGCGAGGAGAGTGTAAAGAACGCTTACCAGGAAGCGTTAGTGAACAAGTTGTCCAGTTCGATTTAGGTTGAAAGATCCTAACGAACACTGGGAACAAATCGCCGCAGCTATGAAAACATGCTGTGAAGAGGTATGTTCCGAAGGAGCTGTTCAGTTGCGACAGAACTGGATTTCCTGTCACGTCGATAAACCTCATGAACAAGCGTCGCTCGATCCCACCTGGTTCTGAATATGACGACGACCGTCGAGAACTTGGAACGCAAGCTGACTAAAAGCTTGTGCAAAGACCGTGAACACCATTTGGTCGAACAGTCAAAAGAGATGGAAGCGAGCCTTTTTATCTGTGAATAGCATAAGACTCTGTTCCTTGTTTCGTGGTTGTACTGAGCATCGAGTCGATTTGATTGAGACCACATGCTAACACAATGGTCACTTATCACCAAGTCAATCGCGCCGACTTGACAGGTGGGCTGAACATTTTGAAGAACAGTTCAGCTGGCCTCAACCAGATCATGTGGACGACGGGACCCGAATGGTCAGTTATTGCGTTCCAGACGGCCCTCCGTCGGAAGCAGAAGTGACCCTGGAGCTCAAGTTATTGAAGCGTAACAGGCTGCTGGTCCAGACCTCCTCCCTCCTTCTCTTTTCAAGGATGGCGGGGAGAGGTTGATATCAGAACGTTACTATGCGTTATTTTTACATTTAGCATTACCATAGAGAGCTTATGGCATCACTGTTTTATAAGATGTCTAGACTACTCTTACGCCACCAGCCCACCACATCTCTAGTGTTATTATCCTTCATTTTCCTCTACTGCTTGTTCAACGCTAGCCCCTACGTGAAAGGATCTTCCCTAAACCGATGGCGTTGTGCTAGCACACGTGTCTACCCGAGGCTGTTTAATCTAACCGTGGAAAGAATATAACCTAATGACTGGCCGTAAGAAGTGGGGAAATCAAATATGGTATTTCTTCTTGAAAATGGAAGATTAATGAAATCAGCCTGGATGTTGAAGCCTCTGTCAAATGCGAGTTGTGCTCAAACCGACTCTCCGACAACTTACCAGCAACTCTATTCACATCAGTTATCGTTATCGATCACTTCAACAGCCACAGGCCTATGATGGTACAGTCATAGCAGGAAGCAACTATATAATTAGTAAATTAATTACGATAGAGAAATAAATCTACACTATTGTTTATTTTAGGGAAATCCGTGATCCATTAATTATCCGTACTCAAGTTTCATCCCCGATTTTGTTGAAAAATAGTCCACTAAGAGTCGCTTTACAAAATGTCATTCACCCTAAACTAACCTCTATATTTTCTCAAATAGCCTGAGCTCCGGAGGTCAAACAATCTGCGAGTATTTGGCGGATCAAAATGTATTCAGTGAGTAGCTTATTTGGTTCTATATTGCCAAGTTCATCTTAAGGCTAAACACTTGTGTGACACCCTTCTTCAGTTGCGAACTTGCAAAAAGAAATCAGAAGACCGGTTGTGCAAGGTGATGTTACCACTTTGTATGTTCCTGTCAAGTGGTACACATAACAGCAGTTAGACTCAGAATAATTAAACGAAAGATGTTCATAAATGAAATTCATTCGTACACATGTTTTATCCTTTTGGTCAAATTTTGTTCTAGGTATCATTGGACAAACTGTTCGAATACTGTGTTAAGGTATGGGCTGAGAACACGAGATTGATGGAACGTTTATTTGCATCCTGGTAATATCCGGTCATTTCTTGTCACATAAGGTGGATACAACTATTCGCTTAAAACATTGTTGACGACTACTGTGACGTGATATTTATAACCTTCACCTCCATTGAAATAAAGCATCTGATAGTTGTGAAAGAATGGGGAAGAAGTAATAACGATACAACCTTCACTAGCAACACTTTGAAGAAGTATTTGACAAGGGTATTAAAATGTGTGTTTATCACATTTTTAGGAGGATCTAAGGATATACTGCATGTTCTTTCCTCGGAAACGTTAGACCGCTACCAGTTATTTTCTACAATGTATGCATTTCTTGGCTCGTTTTCACTCAAGAAGGTTCTCCCGCTTTTATGCTAATCTTTGAATTATGCTCCACAGTTTTCTGTCAGCCCGAGCGACTTGCATACAAACCCAAATCTTGATAATGTGATATAAAATTTAACAATAGCAGTTAGGAAGCACGTCAGCTGAGACATGTTTTAGAAGAAGATGAAACTGTCGCCGTGCATTCGAGCAGCGAAAAAAGGTGTGGTTGATATGTTTCATTATAAAAAGGTGAAGTCTGATGTTCTGGTCTATACTGCTACCTTGACGTGATGGTCGGCCTGTGTACAGCTTTGATCGGGCGGACTATACTGACTAGGACTTCGGTCCTTCCAGGTGCAACCTTGTTAGACAGGCCAAAGGGGAACAGTCAGATGAAAAACAGTTGCACTTATAGGATTTTATATCACACTAGTGACCACGTAGGAGTGCTTATGTAGCAAGGTAAGATGATGTGGGCATACAGGAGGATTAGTTTTTCGGTGGCCGTCCTGCTATCTTCTGTATCAGGAAGAAGATTGTTAGAAAAGATACCCTCAAACAAAAGCCACTTCGATCGCTCACCGCAGACTGGTAACCGCCGGCGTATTATCCAATACGATCGAAAAACATCCTATATTACCCGGAAACCTGATGTAGCTTAGAATACATTCACTGCGCAAAGCCGTGCTCGGAATTAGACATTATTATCTTATCCACAGCGCTCTCGGGCTAGACAAGACCCTATGCAGTTTCAGACTCTTGCTCAGTCAGATTGTGGATTTCAATACATTTATTTCGCTCAAAGGATTGTCTCCAACGTTCTCAGTAATTTTGGACGATCCGGGGTAAGTAACGTTCGAGTGTATATACGTGCCTGATCCTAGTAATCCTAGTAATCCAACGGATTACTTCTTTGTACTAATCATGAGTTGTTCCAAGTCAACGATTTAACATTAATATTTCACTCACTAGCTTACAGCCTGCTTAAAGCACGGTTGATTAAGTGATCGCGTTCAATATGAATTTACGTTTTTCATGCACATATATTTAGACACGAGATACGACGTAATAATGGAACAGATGGACCATTTTGTTCATTGTGACGGTTGACACCGGATCACCCAAATATATTTTGTATGAAGGACTAGTGCGTTAAGGACTTCATTCATTCATTCATGTCTTATGCTGAAAACTTCTTGACCAAGCAGATACACGAAAGCACGCTGATGATAGTAAAGGCGTACACCGTATGTCCAAAGCAATTTCATAGAAAAATCACACTGACATAAGCTGGAGAGTACTCCCTGTTGATTATAGCCTTTGTAATCATGTGGACTTTCCCACTGGCTTCTTTTGAAAGGAGGTAATGGACCCTAATTCTGCTGATTTTATGACTCATGTTTCATGCATATCCTTGCAATGACTATAGCTTGAACTTCGGTTCACATCCACATTAGATAAGTGTTGACAGCTGCACCATTAATCTCACATTATGCATGATCAATATATCATGCCCAGACGCCTAGTCGCCTTCATTACTTAACGGTATTCAAATTGCTCAAACATCTCGAGGAGAGCGCCATAACTTTACTGTTATATATATATATATAAAGTCGATGAATGCTACGGTGCTTCATAAGTCTCCTCCGAAAGTTGTCAGTGGTTGGTGAAGACCGACAATATTCGTACGCCCCACAGACAGCACCCAAGATGGATAAAATTCTGTCTCGGAGGCTGTGTGCTCTATTTCGTGACGTTTAAAGCCATGTTACGATGCGTTATTGTGTACTATGTAGCAGTACCATTAGAGAGCTTTTGCATCACTTTATAAGTGGCCTAGCTATTAGCCACCAGCCCACCACTCTCTAGTGTTATTATCCTTCATTTTCCTCTACTGCTTGTTCAACGCTAGCCCCTACGTGAAAGGATCTTCCCTAAACCGATGGCGTTGTGCTAGCACACGTGTCTACCCGAGGCTGTTTAATCTAACCGTGGAAAGAATATAACCTAATGACTGGCCGTAAGAAGTGGGGAAATCAAATATGGTATTTCTTCTTGAAAATGGAAGATTAATGAAATCAGCCTGGATGTTGAAGCCTCTGTCAAATGCGAGTTGTGCTCAAACCGACTCTCCGACAACTTACCAGCAACTCTATTCACATCAGTTATCGTTATCGATCACTTCAACAGCCACAGGCCTATGATGGTACAGTCATAGCAGGAAGCAACTATATAATTAGTAAATTAATTACGATAGAGAAAATAAATCTACACTATTGTTTATTTTAGGGAAATCCGTGATCCATTAATTATCCGTACTCAAGTTTCATCCCCGATTTTGTTGAAAAATAGTCCACTAAGAGTCGCTTTACAAAATGTCATTCACCCTAAACTAACCTCTATATTTTCTCAAATAGCCTGAGCTCCGGAGGTCAAACAATCTGCGAGTATTTGGCGGATCAAAATGTATTCAGTGAGTAGCTTATTTGGTTCTATATTGCCAAGTTCATCTTTAAGGCTAAACACTTTGTGTGACACCCTTCTTCAGTTGCGAACTTGCAAAAAGAAATCAGAAGACCGGTTGTGCAAGGTGATGTTACCACTTTGTATGTTCCTGTCAAGTGGTACACATAACAGCAGTGAGACTCAGAATAATTAAACGAAAGATGTTCATAAATGAAATTCATTCGTACACATGTTTTACCTTTTGGTCAAATTTTGTTCTAGGTATCATTGGACAAACTGTTCGAATACTGTGTTAAGGTATGGGCTGAGAACACGAGATTGATGGAACGTTTATTTGCATCCTGGTAATATCTCGGTCATTTCTTGTCACATAAGTGGTACAACCATGCTTAAAACATATGTTAACTGATGTGATGAATTTATAACCTCTACCTCATTAAATAACAGCATCTGATGAGTTGAAAGAATGGGGAAGAAGTAATAACGATACAACCTTCACTAGCAACACTTTGAAGAAGTATTTGACAAGGGTATTAAAATGTGTGTTTATCACATTTTTAGGAGGATCTAAGGATATACTGCATGTTCTTCCTCGGAAACGTTAGACCGCTACCAGTTATTTTCTACAATGTATGCATTTCTTGGCTCGTTTTCACTCAAGAAGGTTCTCCCGCTTTTATGCTAATCTTTGAATTATGCTTCACAAGTTTTCTGTCAAGCCCAGCGATTGCATACAAACCCAAATCTTGATAATGTGATATAAAATTTAACAATAGCAGTTAGGAAGCACGTCAGCTGAGACATGTTTTAGAAGAAGATGAAACTGTCGCCGTGCATTCGAGCAGCGAAAAAAGGTGTGGTTGATATGTTTCATTATAAAAAGGTGAAGTCTGATGTTCTGGTCTATACTGCTACCTTGACGTGATGGTCGGCCTTGTGTACAGCTTTGATCGGGCGGACTATACTGACTAGGACTTCGGTCCTTCCAGGTGCAACCTTGTTAGACAGGCCAAAGGGGAACAGTTAGATGAAAAACAGTTGCACTTATAGGATTTTATATCACACTAGTGACCACGTAGGAGTGCTTATGTAGCAAGGTAAGATGATGTGGGCATACAGGAGGATTAGTTTTTCGGTGGCCGTCCTGCTATCTTCTGTATCAGGAAGAAGGGGGTTAGAAAAGGTACCCTCAAACAAAAGCACTCCGATCGCCCAACGGTTGACCGTGACCGCCGGCGTATTATCCAATACGGTCGAAAAACATCTATCACCCAAAAGCCCGATGTAGCTTTGAATACATTCACTGCGCAAAGCCGTGCTCGGAATTAGACATTATTATCTTATCCACAGCGCTCTCGGGCTAGACAAGACCCTCATTGCCAAGTGTGTCAGACTCTTGGGTCATTGGCTCTTGGCAGGGTCCCGCAAGAAAACCTTGTATCCTTGTCCGCCGCGCAAGCGACCGAGAAGTATCAGAAGTTATTGTTTTCTTGACACTGATATTACTCACACATCACGACTTCCTTCCTTTTATTCTCGCTATATCTCGAGCACCGCATCCCAATACAGACGGAGATGCAGTGTTGCATGGATATTTCCGTGTGCTTTTTAGTTGTGGACACAGTCAGATCATATAGCAATCAGTTACAGATAGCCCCACTCTGTCAAAGACTGTCATGCATTTTGAAGCAACCACTTGGACTCGGACCATGCTGTTGTGCGTGCCCGTTCTGTTCTGTCGTTAGTCCAGAGGACATATGCTCGTGAATCCAAGATCCTCAACTGGCATTCGAGCGAGGAGAGTGTAGAGAACGCTTACCAAGAAGCCTTAGTAAGCGAGGTGTCCAGTTCGATTTAGTTGCGAAAACCTAACGAACACTGGGAATGAATCGCCGCAGTTGCAAAAACATGCTGTGCAGAGGTCTGCTCCGAAGGAGTCGTACAGTTGCGACAGAACTGAATTTCTGCCACGTTGGTAAACCCCATGAACAAGTGTCGCTCGATTCCACAAGGTTCTGAGTGCGACGACGACAGCCGAGAACTTGGAACGCAAGTTGACCAAAAGCTTGTGCGATGACCGTGAACACCATTTGGTCGGACAGTCAAAAGAGCAGGAGCGAGCCTTCTTATCTGTGAATAGCATAAGACTCTGTTCCTTGTTTCGTGGTTGTACTGAGCATCGAGTCGATTTGATTGAGACCACATGCTAACACAATGGTCCATTTGTCACCAAGTAAATCGCGCCGACTTGACAGACTGGCTGAAAATGTTGAGGAACAGCTCAGCTGGCCCCAACCAAATCATGTGGACGACGAGACCCGTATAGTAAGCCACTGAGCTCCAGGCGGTCCTCCGTCGGAAGCGGAAATGACCCTGGAACTCAAGTTATTAAAGCGTAACAGCGTTGCTGGTCAAGACCTCCTCCCTCCTTCGCCTTTCAGGGATGGTGGGAAGAGGTTGATATCAGAACTGACAAAACTCCTCCAGACGATTCTGGGAGACTGAAGAGGTACCTCGTGATTGGTGCCTATCAACGGTAACTCCCGTTTTCAAAAAGAGACCTGAAGTCTATGTGACAACCACAGAAGCACCAATCAGTGTGCGTGTGCTCCAGATACTCACTGGCCTCATTTCATGTCGGCTCACTAAACCCAGAGAAAATCAGATACGGGAACAGCATGCAGGATTCCGATTCGGTCGAGAGTGCATTGATCACACTCTTACCATGCGACAAACATTGGAACATTGATAATCTTATAGGCAACCGACGGTCGTGGAAATACGTGAATCTGTTGTGATCACTGTGGGCTCACTCTGCAAACAGTTAGAGTTTATGGACAACTGCTTTGTACGTTTGTCACTTTTGGTGGTGTTCGTCAAGGGTTTTCGATTTCCCCCTTCCTCTACAATTTTGTCATGGAGGATATTTTGAATGGCGTGCTTGAGGATTCCGGTGAGCTTGGTCTTGAGCTTCTCTCTGAAGTTAGATTGACCGATCTAGAATATGCGGATTACATTGTGTTACTTAGCCACTTCTACCGAAGACATGCAGACCATGCTGAACAAGGTGAGTGACCGGGCTGGTTTGTATGGAATGCGCTTCGCACCTTCGAAGTGCAAAGTGTTGCTTCAAGACTGGTGACATTTTCACCCCTACTTTCTTCGTTACAGGCAATCCGTTTGAAACTGTGTACAGTCGTTTTCTCCATCAACTTGCCTAACGTAAGCGGGCTGATGGCGTGATCAACACAGCCGTTCGCTGGCGCTTATTTCAGGACGCTCTGAATGTACGATCAATTGGTCAACTAGTCACGTTGCACAGCCCGCGACGGTTGGGTTAAGTACTTCCAATGTCAGCTGAGCAGTAAGCGTACCGAGCATTATATACCGAGACCGTCAATTGTTGGGTGACGCCACGTGGTGGTCAAGTAACAATGTGGTCACAAAATATGACGACTCTGACTCTTCCACTGAGCAAAGTGGGTAGGTGTCGCCTGCCTGGATGGGGTCCTCGTGATCACTCAAATCGCTGGTTGGAAACGCTATCCGAGATGGCTGTGTGCCGCAGCCAATAGCTGCTTCCATTAATACCATTTCCAGTTCTTCTGCTTAGTCTTCTTTCATTGAATTTCAACCCCCCTCGTAATGTTTTCTTTTAGGATATTGCACGTCACTCATGAGGTGACCGGCGGCTTGAGCCGCAGTACTTTCTGCTCAGGCTCTTAGCTGCTTAGATTATGATGACACCCGATCTCCGCCTGATATTACTTGCTCATCTATTTCACCATAGCAAAAATACGACCCATCTACCACGGGGCCACCTTTATTAATTTGTATGTTGTCAAACGTTTCAGTCTGTTTCTTTAGAAAACTGTAAAATTATCTATACACTGGATATTGTATGCCTTCACAGACCACTAGAAGTGCATTCTCTATTTTACTCGATGCATTGTGATGTCCTAAAAGTTCCAACTGATTGAGTCAGTTTAACTGATTAGCTACTTTGGACAACTCGGGTGAGCCAACTAAATGAGTTTTGGCTGTCTTCTGAAGGAAAACAAACCAACTTGCCATCCTTTACAGCTGACAACCAGTTACTGTTTTACCTGATATGGATTGGACGAATCTGCTCGCAATCCCGTTTGATAACATCTTCCGCCTTTTTGGTTGTTTTATCACATTGGTATATACTGTTATATTACTTTTAAACTTCTGCGAACCAGTCAGTTTTCTGAAGCTGTCTCTTCTGCTCATTTCCACCCAATTATTGATCAGCATTCCCTTCTTTTCCGTCTCTGATTGTTGCAGTTTGCACAGCTTGTTTGATGTCACATTAATGAGATGCCAATTCTTTTGCATTATTCAATTAATTAGACATAGTCTCTCATTTTAACGTGTAAAAAACACATTCAGTATCGATCACCATGCTAAAATTATTCATTAAGTCGCGGGACAGAAAAAATGTTTGCACTGTTCTGTTGGCTAAATTGAACACTGATAGCGTCTAGCGATCTTACGGTTATGTCTAATTTGACTTAACATTACCTCAGTGTTATCGGTTTAACTGCAGTTAGATAATACAAACGTTGTTTTTAGTGCTTTCACGCAAATCTATATAAGTAAATATTTTGAACTGACTTTAAAAGATTTAGACCATTTTAAAATGAACACCATCCACATTAGATAGAAATCTTTACGTTCACACAAGCCTTTCAACCGACCCACTTCGTAAGGAAGCATAAGACTCGAATTTCAGCCTTATTAAAGCCTATCATTAGTGCATATCCCCGTTCGAGCCGGAATTTGCACTCCGAACTTTGTGTTTCCTTGCCAATCTGAATGCAGGGACTGGTGGAACGTGGTGGTGTTTAACTTGAGAAGCTAATTTCCTAAGTTAAAAGTAGCTGTCCTCTCCTCAAAATATGAGTGGACTTGATTTTATCATGAGCACTGTGCAGTGAGATAGACAACATAAGCTCAGTGGTTGTTACAGAAGCAAAATGATGTTTGACTGAGCATTCTTGGCTCTGTGTTGGTCGACGAAAATTTATGTTGGATAGTTTGTAGGCGCACAGAAAACTGAATAGAAGTTATCATAATTAAACTTCAATAAAACTGCTGGTTTGAAGTAACATCACCAAGGAAAATTGGAACAGGATTAAACAACTTCCTATGAGATGTATAGACTCACTAAGATGTTGGACTAATTTAAAATTGTGGCTTAACTGTCGGTTTTTAGACTTCTTAGTTGTTCGTGGCATATGAGCGAGAGAGGCTCTATGCAGCCAAGGTTTCCATCAGCACAATTTTTTATGATATATAGGCATGTTTTCCACCTGTAGACATTCAGGGTCAGGCTGTTTGTTAAGGACCACTGGAGTAAAGGTTGCAAATCGCGCTGTGAGGTTCCAACGCCTTTCGGATATTCGACAGCAATGTTAGAATACTGTGTCGCTGACGATCTGACGATACTGGGTGGTCCAAAAATGATAGAATAAGCAAAAAGGGGTCCTAAGATAGGTCCACGAGGAATGTTGATATTGGTAACGAACCACTGTACCTGCCCATTTACTCTGACGTTGAATCTGCGTTCAGGGAGATAATCCTTCACTCATGTGGGTAAGCCTTCATCAAAGCCACAATTATGGATTTGGCATAGCAGGACGGACTGATCCACCTTGTCGTGGGTTTGAAAAAGTCACCATAAATCACCATAAAGTTACTGTTTCCATGTCCGCTGCCTTCATCTAGATGTCACGAGAAGTCAGCATACGTGCGATTCATGAATATCTGCTCGGAGTCAATTTTGTAACTTGGTGATGAGTCCCATGTCAGCAGCCTAGAATTAAAGAGTCATCCAGGAAGCTCGCAGTAACTTTGGAAGCCGATGAAGACGACGTTATTGTTGGAAATTCTGATAGGCTGTCTCTGTATACACCTTTTCAAATTGACTTGATTGTGAACTGTTTCCGGGATACCGATAGACGACCAGTTGATAAGCAGCGATTAAACACTACTTCTAGTGACTCCGTAAATACTTTCGTACAGCTTTTGAGGATAACGTGCTAATCAACTTTGGATCGTGTGCTTTGTAAACCAACAAGATCTCCAATTTATTCCCAGCTTGTGAAAATGATGTGCAGAAATAAAACATCAAACTTATAGTACACCTGATAGTCTCGGACGTGAAACTTAGTCAATAACTGTGAGTAGGTGAAGACGTCCGTGTGAAACTCCAACAGAAGGAACATTATCCATCGTATTCATTGTTGTACACTATTCGTGAAACAGGGTTTAGCTAACCTGCCTTGGCAGTCATCTCCTTCAAAAGTTTGATAAAGACATCAGAGACGATGGGACGGCCGGTAAGTGATGGCAGTTTGAAAAAGTTCCAGTACAAGTAACTCAACGATCGAAGTACATGTCAAGAGCAGCATACGTCTCTTGTTGTTAATCCATCTCAGTCAACGTCCTCAGTTTTACGCTTAGAACCTTTCCTTAATTATCATCTATTCCATACTACCTACAACAGACAAACAAAACCAATCTGAAAACGATTGTGGTTAGATGGGCTAGATGGGCCAATTTACAAAATATTCTGAACATTTCTGAAGTACAGCACAGCAAACAACTCATTCGCTTCTGTAAATGATTCTTGGATAACCAGAAATAGCTGAAAGAAAAGATAACAGAAGTAGCACTGAGATAGAAACCGGCGACTTGGTATCCTTGGCTTGATTCAATGGAAAATTTGGTTGGAGCTTGAGAAACGGCCAAATTAAATTGCAAGTTGGATCAGACAGGACCGTTAGAAGATCGACACCAGTAGACGCTAGTACTGTATGTTGTTATTTCGGTATCATACAACAGTGGTCAGAAATATATAATAGATTAGTATGGTATGAGAACAATGAAATAACCAAAAACTTAGTGAGACGGGAAACATGTATTAGGTCTTTATCAGTCTACTCATACACAAGCCATTTCAGTTAGGCGGCGGAGTATATTGGAAGCAAGACAATGGCACCGTGGTAGAGGGATGACCGAATATCTGTCAGCGGTTTGCCAGCGTGTCATATAATCGGGTGCAAAATGGTTCAGGACTATTCGGATGGGGTAGGTACCTAGAAAATGATAAGCCTTCACGAATAGCACCATTTTAATCCAGTTCTTATGTCACATCAAACTATAAACAGCCACTAACCGTCTGATCTGTTCAGCGCTTGTGAAGCGTTTGAAATCATAAGAGTTTCTGTCAATAATTGTGGGTTTTAATCATTGAAGCCGCTTATCAATACAGTTGGACGGTCAAAATCAACGTGATGTTTGGTTGAGGATAACATGTCCATCAATGGCTGAGACAAGCTCTAGGTTCCGGAGTTTCTGAGTATCATTGGGTTGCTTTGAACTGCACTACACATAACTATTAATGTATAACTCCAGTTGTTGAATGGTCTGTCCAATCTAGGAGGCTCGATAGCACTCCCATTAATGAAGTGCACAATCTGATTGTTTAAGCACTGGCTGATTTTCTTCCAAACAGATTATTTCACGGTGCGGCTATTGGTGATCTTACATATAAATCTCATATCGCAGTGGTCGAGTATCTATCGGATGTCGTCCAAAATGTTCTGCTCATTAAGGGATAATACCAACCGGAAACTAATTCTTGGACTGTGATTCTGCTACAGGCTGTATTTTGAGTTGGGTGCAAAATCTGGTCACAGTAACCGTTGACCTTCCGTGGTAACTTGGTTATACTTTGTTCCGCCGATAATCCGTAAGTGAAACTATTCACTAACGATGTCTCGATAAACAAATTCTACTCAAACTCTTCTTGGTTCACGATCGATGCCTTGGAGTAAAGAGTAGGTACTGACTGGAATAGGAATCATTTCGAATCACTGACATGCACAGCCAAAAGCCAATTTTTTACGTGTCCTGTAATCTACAATACAGAGATTGTGAGCCTCTCATTTTTACTGAATAATATATTTGGTGTTACAACGAGGACATCCAGCTTGCCTCATACACAAACACATCATTTGGTGGCTTCCACTTGTCGAGCTTCATCCAACTTATACCGCTCAATATACTCTTTTCCTGCCCGAACTTCAAATCCATTTGCAGCTAAACGGTTGTGGTATGATTAAGGGTTTGATGGTTATTTACCAGTAACAACTCAAAGCATTCTTTTACACCTGATCTTTTTACGATTCGACAATACGGATAAGTTCGAAATTAATGTTTGTGATCAAACATTTGATAGTAGATGATACACTTAACTGAATTAAGCTAAATTTTGTCCATTTTACTTTAGCAAGTGCTGGAAGTTCAGACTGCTACAACGAATGGATGTCCAGTCAGGTGACCTCATGGTAATCAATACTATAAAAAACACCGTTTTCTGGCCGAACTGATGACGAATTAGTTATTCTGAGATGGCTTTATTTGATAATCGTACAGTAAGACAAGCTTCTATAGATGGCAAACACTTGGGCCAGCGATAAATTCGGGAA
This sequence comes from Paragonimus kellicotti, assembly GCA_014220965.1. Classification (NCBI taxonomy): domain Eukaryota; kingdom Metazoa; phylum Platyhelminthes; class Trematoda; order Plagiorchiida; family Troglotrematidae; genus Paragonimus; species Paragonimus kellicotti. Next base: position 14,697 of record LOND01001337.1, on the reverse strand, counting down.
GATAGAAAGCTGTTCAGATCATGTAACCATAAAATGTGTTGTTTTGTTGCCCGGAAGAATAAAAGAAGAGAATGCCCGGTAAGAATACATTATTACTGTACAACTTTGCAACCTGCTGTTAAATAACGCGAATTGGTTAAGAGTGATTGCCCAACAGTTAAAAGGCCATCTGGGTCCCAGCATTCATTGCATTTACAATAGAAATACGATCCATTTCATGTCTTCACTTATGTTCATAATAATGCTCGAAGTGCTGGTATGGATGAACAATAGCGCTATGGTAGACGGGTGAGCAACAAGCAAAAATCAGTTGGTTCCGGGACTAGAGTGACCATGGTCTGTTTTAACCAGGTGACAAATGGCAAGATGAAGGGGACTGAGCGATTCTAATGGAGGTAGTAAAATGGCAGTCTGTTAGGTGTTGGCAAACCAGAAATATATGAATACTTTCGGGGATAAAGGCATGGAGGCTAACCACTGCAGCTGCACAAAAAATGGGGG
>LOND01001336.1:102697-130544 GCA_014220965.1 Paragonimus kellicotti | reverse complement strand
CTTGCAGAAGCATTTTGAAGTTGCAAAACTCATTCCGAAACATTTTGCAGAAAACGAAATAACGTTTAGCGTTGTTTGTGCCGCTTGAAAGTTGCCAAACACCCTGTCGTCAGCACAATCAAGACCAATCAGTCTTTCACCAGGTAGGAGGTCCACGCCGGCATCTTGTGAGTGCCGCAGACAGTCCTCCATTATTTCGTCTATGACGAAAATTGAACAAAAATGGTGAAAGGGGACAGCCTTGACGTACGCCGCTCCTGGTGCTGAAACTGTCAGATAGTTCGCCGTAAACCCTAACCTGAGCTGAAGTATGGGAATAAAGCGCCGACAGTATGTTCACAAGCTTACGTCCAAGCGATTCTAAAAGTGTAGATCGGTCCACCGAATCGACTGCACTTTTATAGTCTGGAAATACAGCGATTTTTGGCCGGCGGTACAAATGACGCTGCTGCAGAATTTTGACGAAAAAAAAATGTGATTTATACAACCAGACTTTTCTGGATCTGCAAAAATACCCGTACAACTCGTGAAATCATATGAAAATCGAAGATTGTATCTGTAGATTGAAACGAAGGTTATTGGATAATATTTTTCGTACCATGTGTAAGAGTCTAACATGAGCATTGGGCGGTGGTCACTGCTCAAAGCTAAACTGCTTTGAAATTCAATTAATTTCCCAGCAAACACTTAAACCAGAAATAAGAACGAATGACGATGCGTATAATCCCCCTTTACTTCCAGAGTACACGTCAATATAGGATCGAACAAACCGCGGCGAAGGCTTGGGTGTCGTTGTGACTAAACAAGCAGCACGTTGTTACGCGAAGTCGATAACCGAACGAGCGGTAAATGAACGGCCTGATAAATAACTAGAATCATGTGGCATACATCCGGGTGTTTTTTGTTGTGTTACCCATTCGAACACGCCTGGTCGTAATGGGTGCAAATGACTATTGACAGTTAAAGACATTTGTTAGTAAGTCACTTGTGCCGATATATTAGGATTACCGCCTTTGTATTCAGACAAAAACGTGTTATCAGAGGCGTAAAAATTAAACTGTAATAACGGTTAGTTTCTTACTAACTCAGGTACATTATGCAACATTATTTTTTGGAACGTCTTATCGCATGCGTGCCAGCTTGCTTGCATGTTGTTTGATACGTAAATCTGCCCTAGAGCAGTATCCAGGCCGCTAGGCTAAAGCGCGTCAGATCCCTACTTATTGGTCTGCTCTGTATGACTGTTGGTATGATCATCGCACCGTCCGGTTTAGCCCGATGGGTCATCAAGGTGCGTGAACTATGACTCACTGTCCAGGTTCAACCCGCACCTGGCCGGCTGTAGCTTGCGTGCCCTGCCATTCGAATTCTGGGTCATTTATTTCTCAACGCAATATATTTTCAACATTTCTTATCCAGGATTATGTATTTGTTTGTATTCATTTTCAGAGCGCGTGCAGTTTCACAGATGTCACATTGTAAATGTCTGACATCCTGCCTTTCGAATATCCAGAAATCGCGTTCGACCATTTTCTAGTCCGAAGGCATACATATTTTGTGTCACATGTTCACACTGGTAGATTCAATTTTAATTAGAATGTCATACATGCAGACCACTTAAAAGGTTTGAGCAGTGTTACCTGGCCTTGTCGCATCTACTGTTCTCAACTCACCAAGTGTCTTCTGCTCGCCAAACGCGGTTATGGATTTCTCAGTGAATATCTGGTTGGTATTTGTTCTCCATTTACCGCCTTTTTTAGCATGCGCTTTCTATTGGACAGTGTTTCACAATAAACTACAGAACCTCCCAGGTGAGGTTTGTATTTATTTTTCCTATTTATGTTCAAGTTGGATTCGACCCTGGATGTTGTGCTACTACAAGCGGGCCATTGTATTGGTTCAACTATGTATGTGCAGTACGACCTAATTGATTTTCTAGGTTCCTCATTCGTGGTACTGGAGGCACCATTCTGTACACCGGAGATTTCCGATTGTCTGTTGATGGTGTCAAACAATTCCAGACCATACTACCCTTTGGGTAAGTGTACTTGTCAGCTTACGAACAGATGAACGATATTCCACATAAATGACTTTCAAAACAAAAGGACTTGCCAAAAAAAATACGTGGTAGTCACGGTCTCTCAGTGCCGGTGTAATAACTGGATGTGGCGGCTTTCAAGCGGTTGGAATATATTTGGTTCTCATTTCCTAAGGTTTGCCGTCCTTTCTTTGCAGGGCACTGGATTGGTGTCTTTCGCGAATGTCAAGCGGAAAATCAGTTAGAGGGTTGTCAGAATTAGCACTTCTCCAAAATTTACGATATATGGTTGGTATTCCGTTGTACCCTAGGTCAAATCCAGTTGTAGCCGTTAGATGATGAAAATGACCACGTAAAGCTGCACCAGTTGGAAATGTAGTGTATTATTGCACACTTTTTTGCAGTCATCATCATAGACAGCAATACATCAGTGGTTCACACTGATGCTTAACTGCCACACAACCACGAAGAAGAAAAAACCTATATAGGAAGAAAGAAGAAAAAAAGAAGGGGAGGGGAAGTGGACCTAACTACTAAAAATAGCTACGTCTATATTCAAACATACAACATCAAGGCGCCTACACCTTGCAAACAAACAACCGAGCTGTAAGTGAAAGTAAGGCGTCATCAGCAAGACAGCTTCCTTACGGCTTTCACTGCCCCGCATCATTAAGTGCACTCACTTCACAGACAACTCGGCCAAACAACGACACATTCACGCCACTGAGCTCGATTAGCCGCCATCTCACCTAACGTCTCAAGCCACCGACTCTGTGAGTCGCGAGGCCCCAGCCCGGGAGACGAACCCGACCTACAGTGACCAACCCCTTCGTGAACGATTTCATTTGTCTACGCCAGGTCATCATCTGTCCACCTCGCACCTTGCGCCAGTCGGCCGCAGCGTCGGCAGAGTGTTCGGTGTGGCAAACGACTAGCTGGCATCCTTAGTACATAACCATCTAAGTCTGTGCAAATGTAGTGACTGAACAAAAGAACTCGTTTGACAATCAGTGCCAAACACCCGCTTCCTAACCTCCTCGTTGCTTACTCGCTGGTGCCACCCGATACGAGCGATTGAACGCAGACATCGGTGGTCAAATACCTGAAGACGGTTCACGTCCTCTACCCTGAGCGGCCAGGTTTCGCTGCCGTAAAGTAATACAGCCCTCACTGTTGTCTGATATACGCGACCCTTAAGCTTCAGAGAAATACCTCTCTGTCGCCATAGGTGTCTCAGATTAGCGAACACCGCCCTAGCCTTGGAAATACGCGCTTCTATTTCATTCCCTACACCTCCGACGCCACCGCTGATGCAGCTTCCCAGGTATACAAACCGGTCAACAACCTCCATGACTTCATTATCTAACATTAAATCTACGTAATCACAGCAATCTTGCAGAAGCATTTTGAGGCTGCAAAGCGCATTCCGAAGTATTTTGCAGAACGCGAAATAGCGTTTAGCGTTGTTTGTGCCGCTTGAAAGTTGTCAAACACCCTGTCGTCAGCATAATCAAGATCAGTCAGTCTTTCACCAGGTAGGAGGTCCACGCCGGCATCATTTGAGTGCCGCAGACAGTCCTCCATTATTTCGTCTATGACGAAATTGAACAAAAATGGTGAAAGGGGACAGCCTTGACGTACGCCGCTCCTGGTGCTGAAACTGTCAGACAGTTCACCGTAAACCCTAACCTGAGCTGAAGTATGGGAATAAAGCGCCGACAGTATGTTCACATACTTACGTTCTAAGCGACTCTAAAAGTGTAGATCGGTCCACCGAATCAAACGCACCTTTATAGTCTAGAAATACGGCGATTGTTGGCCGGCGGTACACATGACGCTGCTCCAGAATTTGACGAAAAAAATGTGATCTATACAACCCCGCCCAGGGCGAAACCCTGCCTGTTCTTCCCTAATGTTTACCTCCCGAACTGCAGTGAGTCGACGAAGTATAATTGATGCCAGAACCCTTGAAATGACTGGGGTCAAACTAATCCCACTATGTTTTCCACACTATCCCCTGATGCCGTTTTTGAATGTATAAGAACTATTATCGCGTGACCCCAGCACGGAGGGATGGTCTCCGTCGTCCACACAAGTTGAAACAACTGAGTCAATGCCTCTACTAACGCCTCTCCACCTTCTTTGAAAAGTGCCGGCACCTACGTGATCTCACGCACCTATCCCCATCAAACATTCTGGTCTGTGGCCCCTTGCTCTGTTTCGACTGTGGTCACCCAGATCCCACAATAATATCAACCACAACCAACCAACAAACCCACACCCCCATTCCCACTAAATCATCGCTCCAACACAAATCTGGACAAATAGCCTTAATAGTCAGTTTCTCAACAACTAATCGTTTTGAATAATCGGGAAGCTTGTTAGCGAAACTACTGGCAGCATAGAGCTAGCGAACTAAGGAATTAGGAAATTACGATGTACGTGCGCACTTGTGGCAGATGACACAAAACTGAATGTAGGTCTTGTGATAAATGCACGGAACAAATAAGTTGGGTTTGTTTGCGTTTAGGATTTTTATTGAACTCACGCCATCTTTGTTCATTGCAAGTTGACGACCAACAATCGCAAGCTTTATCAAATACCACTGGGGGACGTTGTCTCTATCGGAACATGATACAATTTGTCCTCGCTGAACTTCGTCTCTATCTGGCAACTTGATTCACGATTCAGTCTTGGCTGAGTGCATTTTTTACTTGTTTTCTAGGCTATATTCTTGCACCCCACTTATTAATCCAGTTACATTGCGGATGTCGCTGCCTAGGTGACTTCTAAAGTCCGTTCTTCACTGTAAACGGCAGTGTGATTTTGTACTTTATATTCTGTCTATCAAATGCTTATTCACTTCGCTAACATGGAGATATCACAAACGGTCTATTTCTTCTGGTTATTGTTTATTATAGTAGTCATTTTTCTGACTCTACTTACACAATGCCACCGTGTCACTTACTTGGCCCAATTTATTTAGCCGTGGCTTTTTTCGCTTCTGGTTAGCCATTCGTGCTAATTTCTTTACCTTCAACATATTTGAGCAAGACGACAAAGGAGCTTCGAAAAGTACTTTTTTGCGTTCTTCTTAAGTTACATGTCCATGAACGGGTAGTACCGTGACACCGATCGCCACTCTACGAAATAGTTATCTGAAGTAGCCTAGGAAGGTTTTTTCTATAAAAATAGGATAAAAGTGGATAAAACAAGTTTAAGCCGAAAAAGTCGAAATGGTGTGAATGCTGGTACGCCTTTGACTACGACACATTGCTTTCTCGGATAGCATTTCCAACTGACGATTTCAAATATCACGAGGACCCAAGATGAGCAGGCGAAACCTACCCACTTTACTGAGTGGCACACTCATAAGCCGTTACATCTCGCGAGCACGTCGTTGTTTGATATCCACGTGGTTTCATCCAAGCTGTTGGTGATCTCAGGAAATATGCCCGATTCGACAAACGCTTAGCTGGCGTGTGGAATACGTGACCCAACCTATCGCAGACTGTGCAGCTCGCTTATTTGACTGACAAGTCAAGTATTCCGAGCGTTCCGAACTACGCAATGGCGAATGGCCGCACTGCGTAGGTACAACACTGTTAGTCTGCTTATATCTTCACCAAGAACAGGCCACTTTTCCAAATCACAGAACAAACACAACGTACACAAGCATTATATGTCTTTCTTTTCAGCGATGATCGAGCCTTATTTCGATGCCACAGATAAAGCTTGTTGACAAAGACAATAAGAGCATTTGCTATTCTGACTGATATCTCGCCAGCAATATTATAAGCTGTCGAGATGGTGCTGCTTAAGTCTGCGAAAGTGTCCACAGTTTCAAGTGGATTGGTTGAACTAAAGAACCTAGGAGTACGAATGCCTCAGTCTTAATCGGCCGCCTTGCCTACTACATAAGGACCGGTCTTATCCCAAGATTTAAAAAAAGCTTGGTTATCTTTTTTTATATCACCGATACATGAGAGGGTCTTACCCCGACGTATATACTGTTGTCAGGACACAGATCCAAATTTGTTCTAGCTCTTTACTACTGGTCGTCATCTTGGTCTTTTTGTGCACGCTAAGAAACTTGACAAGCAACTGCCTGACCACGCTACCATTTATCTAACACGAAATTACCGCATGGAATGGCGAGAACGTCACAATTTATGAGGAGGGTAAATAGAGAAGAAATATACAGATAGAGAAAAAACAAGTAACATCGATTTACACAGATTCGCAATACGGCCGTCAGCGGCTTCAGTTCTTCGCGATATCAGCTAGCGCCTTCAGCCACAGATGTTCACTGTTCTGCGAACCCCAACGAGGGGGCTGGGAATGCTCTACTGAAACAAGTTACAATGTCGGTGGTTTGATATTCCGAACCCGAATCGAACACTTGTAAAGAAGGCACGGTACGCAGACGGTGAGTTGACCAAATCAACGAAATCTGCGAGAGGAGATCACTATGTTCATGGTTTCAACAGTGCCTGTTCCGAACACATGTTGGTGGACTTCGTCATTCCTGAAACGGTGTTCGCGTAACGCACCGCCAGTGCTTCACAGACATCGGTGATCAAAAACGGACATTTTATGAGCATCCTTCGCGTGGATGAACCTGGTTTCGCAGTCGTACATTAGGACATTGTGCACTCGGTCTTCTGTAGAAAGACTTGGTTCATGCCGGCGCGACGGATGGCGAACACTATACGAGCGTTTGTTGTGCTATTTATGATCTCGTCAAACATTCCACTAGCGCTGATACACTTCCCGAGAAACATGGTCTTTTCACCTACCTCCTACGGCTCACCATCAAGGTTGAGAGCAGGTGCAGAATCCTGTCAATCTTGAAACACCACCTTGCACGTTACAGATGCAAAGAAGATGTTAAACTGATGAACTGAGGTCTCCAATCGGTCTGAGATGTTCGGGACTCTCCAAGAACACTCACAGATTAGGGTGATATCGTCTGAATACTCTCTCTCGGAGTTGAATGCCTGTGACCAACTCCACATCATCATATTCGCAGTATGTCAGCAGATTCTAGACTGTTGTCTGCTGCGAAGTTGATTGGAAAGGAGGAAGTGGATAACCTTGTCGCTTTCCATTTAGTCGGCTTCCACAGGCTCTCATCCGATCCGAGGTCGGATAGTAAATTGCCTTCAGTATGTCTATATACTTCTCAGGCACACCCTTCGGTGATAAACAGTCCCAGAATGCAGTTCTGTCAACTAAGTTGAAGGCTCCTACCACGTCTAAGAGTATAACATTTATCGACCTTCCATATGAATGGCAAAGGTCGAGCATCTGGCGAAGTCTGAATGTATTCAGTATAGTCACAGATATGCTGTTCGCTCGTTTCACTCAGTCTGTAAAATACAATAGCTGCAAGCAACTTCGACGCCAAAGAAATTAGGCTAATCCCTGGGCGATTTTTGAAAGAACTGCGTGTTCGCTTTTTGAACTGTGGAATGATTTTAGCCAAACCCTTAGTAATTTGGGACGATTTCACTGACCCAGAGTTTCCGGATCAGAACCCTGAGCTCTCTGACTACGAGTGAGCCCACATCAATAAAAAGAAAGGCAGAAGGGAGTTCATCTGGACCACATGTGACGTTTCAGTGACTGGATCTCATTTGAGTTGTCTGTTTCGAGGGCCTAGAACCGTCAACCGTCTAATGAACACAGGTAGTGCCCGAAGGCTTAGTCACTAGCACGGAAGGCCATTTAAACTGCTATCGGAACTGTTCAGTCCAGCGTCCTAAACACCGTTGCAAGTTGTTGGTAGGCTTACTATTTGCTCCACAGATTATCTCGCTCATACCTAGCTTCCTGTTGCCCGTTGCTCTGACGAGATGAAAAAACTTTCGAGAGCTCTCGGTAACAGCCGTTTGTTCTATCTCAACAGCGTGTTGTGTCCACCAGACGTCGCCGTCCTCTTGCAGTTGCCTCCGGTGTCTCAAGTGTTTTGTATTCCTGCGACGTGACTTGTACCGGCTGTTGGATGGAATATTTCGGCAAGCCTTCAAAAGGTTTCATAGAAACCCAGCGGTTGGTAGCTGAACGGCCAATAGTAACACAGTTGTACATTGTATACCGTATGCATGTCAATGTGCTTCACCGCCCTCTGATGAGTAGAGTCATAGACTAGAAGTAGACGGGCCGTGGTAGGTGTACACTGTTTGTGTTCCTGCCAGTTTAGGTACGTTCATTTGTTTTTGACGACGAAGCGACCTTCCACCAAAGCGCAGAGCGAACTTGACACGTATCAGTTCATGATCGGGATCCACACAGGTGTTCCGGATTGACTTGCACCGGTAGCTGACGGCTTTGTGGTCAACCTTTGTCCACGACTGACTCGGCGATGAAAGGTTGAGCATTGACTTCTAGAACGCTAGGGTTAGTGCTCATTAAAAACAGATCGTCATCAGCGCAGAGCCGCAGCAAACGTTCATCGCCGTCTTTCCGACGGATAACGTAGGAATGTGAGTCATTCCAGTCCCGCTGGTTGGTTCTCAGCCTGCCTACCTGAACGTTCAAGTTTCTAGCCATTATTTTAGTGTCCGTACGCCGCGCAGTGTGCAGAGGGTTGGTCAGCTGGTGGTAAAAATCACCCTTGACTACATCTCGACTATGGCCTTTGGGGGGCATATTTTGCAACAGCAAACACGCGGCGTCTGTAATTGGCGCCTCTCAATACTCTAAACATACCTCTGAGTCTGACAGCGCAAAGGCGAGTATGCAGTCAACCAGCGCCTTTTCTGCGTATGCTTTTCGGGCAACTCGAACACCAGCTTGGCTAGTGGTTTGCACCACAAGGTCTCCAGGCAAGTTCACACTGTACGCGCATGGTGGAATGGTCGGCCGAGATTGAAGCACTGTGCTATAATGCTGATGGCGCATTTCAGTAAAACAGCTGATATTGATGACGAGGGTCTTCAGGTTACGTGCAAAAGCTCCCTGTTGATTTTTTTGGTATGTGTTCGAATATTGAAAGATGCTTGCATTAATGGTGTTTTTTAGGAGGGGCGAACAAGTAGTGGTGTCCGCTAGACAAAGAAACTTTGGTGTTTGGCACGCCATGGTTCTGGCTATGACTCACGTCGCGAGCAGCAAGTGAATCAAGGCCGGCCGCCGACACGTGGGCGGAAATGTTATGATAAGGATATAGAACAATTCATAATACTATAAGTTCAAATGTTCATAATTGTTGGGGCAGAACACTTTCCGGTTGCCGGGGCCGAAGGAGGAGGTTGATCTGAGGACCTTTACCCGGGAACCTTTGATAAAAAAGAACTTAACCCACAAGCAGTGGGGCGAGATTCAGAATTTTCAGTTCATTGTGGGCCAATGACCGGTAGCCGTTCGTTTCATACGCCTTCCGGAGACAGTCCATCCGATGATCACCATGGCGATCACCGGAAGTTGTCCATGGTTAGAGGTGGCGGGAGATATCCGTATTTCAGATGAATGACATACTGTCTGGGAGCCCATGTGTTCCCGCTGGACATGTGAAATTCTTTTATGATAGAGTATCGTACTGTATGCCGTAATATCGTCAAAGAGCTTATGTAGCATTTCATAACCAACCAACCAGCCAGCTGTGAATCCGATACGCTCTGTTAGTACTACTGGTGTACATGTTCGGCATGACAGTAGAGTATAAGCGGGCTTTCATATATATTGGTTTCTTCGATTACTTCAACGGAACACCAGCGCACTGAACTTGTAGTCCACTGCAGTCACTTTTAAAACTTGGGATCGTGCTGACGTTTATTAATAGTCTATGTTCAAATTGGATAACATTAGAATGCTTGGCCTCGGATATTTAAAGTTAAACGTCGTTCGTAGCTATCATACACACATGGTACACAACGCTTCTAAGATTAGATGTGGCATTCAACATCCTATTCTGTCACCCAATGGTTTGAACATTGATCTAGTGTGATGGCTTGCACATATCTGTAGCCCATTCTGCTAATTTAGGTCTTGTGCTGATCACACTGATGCCAGGCAGGCCAATTAGTGAGTTTATGAGGAATGATGGTCTTTCGTTGTGGGCACGTCAAACACTAAATGGTTCGGCAGCATCGAAAAAGGCATATGAATCAACCTACAGTTCCGTGGGTTCTCAGTGGATTCCGAATTCAGTGTCATTCTGCATCTCTACCGGTCATTTGTAGGCCCGTATATATCTCATATCAACCTTCTGTTCCTGCTTGGTCGGTTTTGTAGTACTCAGTCCACAACCAAACCAATCATTTTACTCTGCCGTAACGAGCTGTTCTGTAATTCGTTATATTCATTCACCGCACGTAAATATTCCCCCTCTCTATTCTGACACTCGTCATACACATCTTCAGGACACCACGGACTGCGAACGCCGCTATGAATGCTATTTTCTCTGTGGGAGTTCCCATGATAGTCAGAGCCTTATTTCTCCTCCTAAAACATCAAATTTCGTCGAGCGTATCATTCGATCTACTTTCTGGCTTTTCGGCTGCATGAGTCTTCTGAACTAGCTGCTTTCAGTGCGCATACACCGACACGAGACAGCAGGCAAGCTGTGGTTTACACTGGTGTCCATGAGTTTGATGGTTCTCCGTGGAACACATTCACACAGCTGTCCGATCAAGTTGTACCAACCAGCTGTCGATCTAGCTTGTCACTCAGTTAGTCTTTATCCCATTGATTTGCTTAGGTCAACATCGGACGTACTTACAGTAAATTCCAGTTGTTGTGAAGTGACTCGCTGTACCGTGAGCCACCGGGTTTCCACGCATTCCTCCGGATTGCTTGACGCACGTCGACCTAACGTCAATATGTGGATGATATCAGTATACGCCAGGGCTGGTGAATGAATAGGGTTTTCACACAACTGAAAGACAAGGTGTATAGAGGTCGTCCTGTGATGCATGTAGTCCTTTTACGTTCTGATTATATGAGCCGTGCCACTCTATTGTCCGGATGTGAACGTTTCGTTTACTAAACTCTTGTAGTATTTTCGTTTTTTGTCCATAACCGCTTACAAAATAGAATAGCCGCTTGCTTTGCAGTTGACCTCCAAACGACAATCTTTTCTCGATCAATTGCCGTAAAATGTGCTCTGTGACGTGGAGTTAACCGTCTCGGTCATCTAATAGGTGATATTTCTGCCAAACAAAATTGTTTATTTTTGTGTATCTTGATATCCATGTCCGGCTACTTAAAAATTTGAAGGCGTTTTTATAAATGTAGTTAAATTCTGTAGATTAATTCGCCTGTTCGCTTCCTGCATGGTTTAGAAAGCACTAGGCGTGCTTAACCTTGATGATTAATGTCTTGTGTGTATCCCAGTGTTCATGTTATTACTAAATGTTTCTTCCCTGACTGTACTTCTTTACTTTCTGCTCATTTTGTTTTGCTCTTATTCCTTTTCTCGTATTATGTGGTTTTCCTGTCTTAGAGTTTTGCGTAACCGTCATTAAAGTCCAATTATATACAACTCGCATTAACCGTATGTCCAGTATATTTGATTACCTGATATTTAAAACAAGTATTTTCAAACACTTCGATCGCCCTGACGATACCTATGATTTTCTGCTATCTCTCTTAGGGTGGATACTGTCTATTTGGATACCACGTTTTTTCACCCTTCTTGGCGTTATATTCCAAGTCGGGAGACTGCCGCTCAGACTGCCCTCTCTCTGATCAGTCGATGGGTGAAGTCTTTGAGGTTGGAGGGTGATTTGTTAGGACACTGTATGGTTTATCTGTATCTTCCTGCACAATTCGGCTATGAATATTTACTTGAAACGATCGCCTCACACTTCGGAACGAAGGTAATGTTTATTTTGTTTCATATAACGTATAGGTGTGTATTTGTCTTGCTTGTAATTTAGTTAAGTGTTCCCCAGCACTAGCTTGTCGTCTTTTAAATAGGGTAACGCGCGAAGCTCATTCTCAGTCGAACACACCACCGTGTCCTGTTTCTTCCTAATTTGAACTCATCAGACGGGTTTTATAATATGAACGAGATTCGAACCAGGAAGTGTCATATCACGGGTCATCCTGCTCTCGACCACATTATGGATCTTGTTTCTGTGATTACCGCATCACTTCTTGACGATTTGTACCTTAATACTGGATTCACTTCATGGTAATCAGTATATGACTTGTATTCCAAAAATGTACATCATCCTCATCCATTAAAATAACCGACGCTCTCAGAAGAGCCGTTCTATGATGTCGACAAACGTCGACTTATGATGTTTACACGCTTTGTTGGACGGTATCGGTTAAGATCGCGCAGCCTGATCTGGCAAGTCCATGTTATTCACTCTTGAATCATAGCAAAACGCCCGCCCATTCAGCTCGTATTTTTACGTTCGGTTTCACGTTCTCTGCTTTTTCCTCATTTTTGCTTATCATACACCTAATAAAGTAGGCTCCTCCTCGCCGTTAACGGAATAATCAATACATCAGTGGCTCACACCGATGTGGCTTCGAATAGATCCGCCACGCGTAGCAGTGGCCAGAATTAGACATTAATACTTTTTTCACTGTGCCCGGACGTCTCTGGTGATGGTAAAGCTGAATCCTTCAGCAAGCTAGATTGAGGATTTGACTAACCCTCTAAGGAATAGCGGAGCTTGCTTGACTGAATGGTAGTTCCACGACTAAGGTTTGGGCGCCGATTCTTCTGTATAAGCTCCGCACATTGTTCCCGGCTTATTCGCTGTCGTGTCATCGTAGACTCCTATCACGGTCGTGGTGCCGTTTACAGTTTCTTGGCTCAAAGTATGGCTCAATTAACATCATCGTATATATTTTGTGTTGAGTTAGCTTCTCTCCGTCAGCATCCCAACGTCAATTGAATTGTATTGTGTTGGTTGGGTTAACGATGATAGCCGGATAAATGACGTCATATCAGCCACAAACAACGATAACGGGTTGCTATATTCAGTTTGATTGATTGGGTATTCCGCTAGTGTAGTTGTGTCAAAGTGCGCCAAGTCTGAATTGGAGCATTGCACTGTTCATACATATCTTATCCAGTCGGACCAAATGCTACAAACTAGTGGGTTGTCTCTGCCACAATTACACACTCATTCACACGGCTGGTTCTCAAAAGAGAAGATGCAAACATCAAAGTTTTTTGGGAACGAGCCAAAAACTGGACTACAGGGTCTCTGAATATACTTATGTCACGCGAGACATTCAGAACCTAGGGTAAATCAGACGCGACGACTACATATGACAATCGTGATGTTAGAGCGGATCAGGTTATGGCGCGTCGACAAACAAACTTGGAAGTGCTATTCAAATGGAGTTGAAAATTGCAGTCATTCAATGCACTGCTGTAATCTGGTTGGCTAACCGGAACAATACGTAGTCGTTAACTCGACACGGCATCTCCTTCAGCAAATATGGACCGAATTATCCCAAGTTCGCTCCAAACAGCTGACGTTCGATTTCTCGAGTTGGCTTTCATTCCCTCGGAGTTGACGACACCCCTGACCCTGGACAAAATAATGTTCAATTTGCTTCGCCTACTTCGTTAGAATATGCGCTTTTTAACGCGAATCTTCCTCGCTTAATCAGTTTAACTTTGCCTCCGAGAGGATTACCGTTCCCTTATCTTACTCCTGATCCGAATCATTTTTTGGTGGAGAATATTGCACGATCTCATCTTCACGTCCTATTGACAGGTTCCGTGATTCGTTCCCGTCTCGTCTGCTGCTATGCGTTTGAAAGCGCCGTCGTCAGAATGGTGACACTTGGCAGTCATTTTGTCAGGGTGATCCAAAGATGTTTTGTGGCGTTTAGGTTAGATAGTCGGGTCGATCAGGATGAGTACACAGTTATTGAGATCACTTAAGCTTCGGTATGAAACTGTACCGGTGGACCATAGCATCGTCTGCTTAAAATATCCAGCCATTTTGACGGGGAAATTTCGAAAGCAATTGTGTTTGCAGCTAATCATTTTGATTTGAGCATTCCCAATAGACTCACATTTTCTTATCTTTGTTGGTCAGTGGATCGAGCTCGTTTGAATTTTGTTTTTTCCGATGAACGAATGAAAGTTATACGTAGGTTTGGGACTGCGTGACCATCCAAGCCGCTTGTCGAAACACTGTCGAACACAACAATGATCACAGTCAATAATAAGCCTGTATCTGTAAAATTGTTGATTTCCTTTTCACACTGCTTCTACTCACTTTTTTCCTTTTTATATAGAATGGATGTGCTTATTAAGCTACGGTTCCGTAGACTGCTGTTATAATAGTCGACAACCTGATCCATAACACTCATGAGTACGACTCAAAAGCTAAAAATGTTTGTTGTGTCAGATGACTAGTGGTAGCGGAATAACCGACCGATATTCATCAAGGGTATGTCGAGCGATCGACACGGAAGATGAAAATTGGCAGCAAATATCTTCCTCTGTTCACTCTGGGTTTGTAGATATTCATCCAGTGCAGATGTGTGGCTAGTCCGGAGTGAGAGTAGTACGACTAAATACACGTTCTATCATTATCAGCCAAACTTCAAAAGTTGTCCTGTCCCTTTTACTTGTCAAACTGTACTTTACACGTTTTTAAATCATATCGGTGAGTATGACAGTTCGGATTGCTCTCTCCATCCTGATTATCGCAAATAAATTAGCCCATAACAATGATACTATGAGAATGCGTAAACAAGTGTTACTAATTTTGCGAATGTGATGACAAGAATTGTCTGTGATTGTGAGTATCGTTTGTTTGATCCTAGTCTGAATCAATCACGACAAGTAGAGAAACGCAACACAGACTTGAGTGGAGTTTCCACCCATTTGATGGCGGTTGAAATGCTGCTGTCATTATAAACAGATATATTGTGCTCAACAGTGGGGGTATCCAGCCCGGAACGAGTGGCAAAGTTTGTGGCAAACACAGGTTGAAACACCTGTAGAACGGAAAACTGGTTATGGACACGATCATTGAAATGCCGCATATTTTCTAGTGGATACAGAAGACAGCTTATAATGATTCTGTTGAATGTGTCGAATACGTGAGCCCTTAGCTTGTTGATTGTGCTTCAGAAAATGCCCCCTTTATTTCAAACAAACGTTGTCCTATACAAAAACGAGTTAAACTGTTTGTGATTACTCGCTTGAAGGTTTATCGCATGAGGTAATGTCCCACTCTATCCTATTCTTTAGGTCAGTTAATTTTTATTTTAAACTTGTGATTACGATGACGTGGACGGTAGACCGGATACAATATGCACATGGTTCGGATTTGGGCAATTAGTCATGAAAGGTGTTTCAAACAAACCGTGGGAATTACCATTGCTGAGCACTCGAGATAACAAGTTTGGAGGACTGGATTTCGAGAATATCTTTGGGAAAATAGCTCTCTGGATATCCAGAATGGATTGTGTTCGAGAAAATAAAGGCTGACAAGTTTCGGTACGCCAAGATAATTATGCCATGGTTCTTTTCGACATTCCTCAAGTCTTCGAAATCCCTTGCTACAACTTCTCAGGGGAAACTCTCCCCCTTCCGCCCAATCGACGATGGGCGTTCTATGTCTTTTGTTTAAGATTACTATATCGTTAACGGTCGGCTGTAGTCTTAGGGGCCGATAGATTTTCGAACCCTTTAAACTGTATTTTCTACCGGTAATATGGTAGATTTGATGAGTTAGAAGAGACAATTACGAAAAATTTGTGCCTCGGCGTGGCTTCGTAGATCAGATGATAGACCGCTTGCTGTATTTTTACGTGCTATTCCTGTTGCTGGTTCGAATCCAGTCGAAATCCAGAGTTTTCCGCAACTGTACCTCTTTCCTATTTAAAATATCAGTGTGAAATATCGTTTCGTGACATTTTGTGATGGGTTACAAAGTGGACATCGTGTGGACAAGTTCATGGATAGCCTTTTCAGACTACTTGAATTTTCCCTTTATTGGCGAATGTTCGCTGTTTACATTCCAGAAGTAGTAGTTAATAATTGCTGATATTTCTGTTCGAATACTGGACACTGACCAACGAAACTTGTGAACACAGACCATTCGTCATATTTCATCATTCGGTTTTTGTACGCAAAGGTTTGGGCATACTTGACTTCTCTCATGTTGGTGAAATATGATAAAATATAACACAACCATCTGATTTGGTTCTCATTGGCGTATCTTTATAAAACGGTTGCAAGAATACTTTCGTTTTCGATGGCTACACGGAAGTCCACAGCGATTTCCTTCCTCAAGCTTGTTATTTTCTCGTTTATTTTAACGTGCCGGAAGGCGTTTCATTGAACTTAAGCTTCGTAACTCATCGACAGGGGCTCTCAACCAATTCGTGAAATAGCCTAAACAATACATCGACTATCCGTTTTTTTTAAATAAATTGGCTGAAAAAAGTAAGACTGTGAAGTTCTGACAAAAACCGTTTTCGAGATTTTGTGATCAACTTTTTCAGAACGACTGCACACATTCACATATACCAGTCACATCAGATCGGTCAACTACTCTACGGCCACACGGCCTCGAATAAGTGAATTGTGGTGACGAATTCGGCAATCTTTTTTGTGAACCGGCAACTGTTGGATGTGACTTTGATGTCGACAAAATAATTATTTTTAAAAATTTGAAGAAAAAGAGATTGACTACAAGGTAGTCTGTCTGTTTTGTATCACACGTTGTTCGTAGTGATGCCACTGCAGTTCGTTTCACCAAAAACTTGTTTTCCTCTGCCTTGGGTGCCCGAATCATGAGAACAATGAGCATAAAAAATGAGTTAACTAAAAAGATTCAGACACAATTACAACCAAATTATAGGTGACCTAAAAACACTATGACTGATGTCACTGCATTCGAATTTTCGGCCAACGTAGAAACATCGGAAACTGAAAAGCATGGCAAACTCAGCTTCGTAGCATTGCTAAAAACATCACATTTATCGGTTCATGAGGTTCATCAGCTGGATTAGAAGGTTTTGTCACATTTTAGACATTTTCTAAGTCATTTTATTTCTGTAGTTCTCACCTTTGGTCTAGTTAACCTTTTAGCCTCGATGTGTACTGTTCAGCTTAATGTATGCTTTGAAAAAAGCATCCATTTAGTGATGATAGTCGTATCACGAGAAATGTTTAACGTACGTACAAGTTTGTTAAAAGTGTAAATTTTTACGACCGGTTTTTTACCTGTTTAACAATGTGGTTCAAAACGATATCGTGGTAAATCTGTGAATTTTTGGAAATTCGACTCTCTAAGTTTATGAAGTACGAAGTAACAATTTTCGTATACAGATCCTTTACTGTGCTCTCCGGTATTCTTCGGGGACAATCCAGGTATGCTAAAATATTTGTAGTCAATGCAAATATGAATAATTCTCTGTCTTAGATGAAACCATTTGTAGCCGTAACTAAACATATCCTAAAAGTAAACGATGCATCATCGTATGTTCACTACTCATTCAGTGAACACATCTGTTATTAATTCTCATAAGTCAGATGACACGTTTGACTTTTTTTGTTGTATTCGTGAGCGTATTTGTCGCCAGACCATGCAGAACGGTCTGCTCGAATCTCAAGAACGTATACTTTTTGTTTTACTGTTGTCCGTTCCTTGAAAGTTTCAATTTACCTCTTTTTAGGTGTATATGGACCCCGAGCCGATGCAGTGCTACGCAAAGTTGCCAAAGACACCTTTCAGGAAGTGTCTTTGTTTCGATCCTCGGGATGCATGGCTGCATGTCCGACAGAAGGTTAGTCGGCTCTCTCCTCTCTTCATGTCATAATGGTGAGACGGCTTCCTGTGAGTTTCGACTGTTTCGCCTTATTTGAATAAGTTTGCATTTGCACGAAGACTTTGTGGCACTTACCTGCAATGAGATTGGGTCATCGTGGGCACATGGTTTTAAAGGATCTACTTTGCAAAACGTGCGTGTTCCCAGCAGATAATATGGGTTTTCGGAATTCAACTTCCAGTCAGTTATCCATAACTACTGCATTCGGGAAGAATTCGTGACCTGTTTCGATTGTTGTACGACCATTGCCGTGTCTGTTCAAGGGTTTTCTGTTCGTATCAGGCCACTATACCTCATGCAGTTGGTCAAGGTTAGTTTACGTCAGTTATCCGGGTGGGGTGTGACACTTCCAAAGGCAAAAATTGTTTACGACTCGATGCACTCGTTTCTCGCCGTCGATCTCCTAGGTGACATTTGGGAAGTACCATACGTTCTTCGGATAACCGATTTTTGCGTGAATCCGTTCTGCTTGTCACTGTTCCGTTTGATCGTACACCAAATCCCGCGTACTGTACACAACTGGACGAAGAGTGTAAAACGTAATCAATATTAATTCGTTCTGAAAGGGGCAGTGTTTCCGTGGTAAAATGACCGATACTCCCTCGCAAGGCTGTATTGGTCTGCCAGAAAATTCTGGAAGAATAGTATTACTAATAAGTCTTCCTACAGTAAGTCTGCAAATCAAACCGCGGACAGTGAGATACATAAATTCCAATTCCCCTCCTCCAGTTAAACATATCAGCTCATCCGTAAGCTTTGCCACCATCCTCTTGCATTACCGGAAAGTGCGTGTGATTAGTCCATCGTTCCCCTTTTATTCATGTGTGCGCACTATTTCACCTGACTTTCTGTGGTGAACTCTTCATTCATCAGTCAACTTTCCATAGTCCAGCCGACCGCCGAGTTTGGCCTAGACAACCTGCTTGCCGAACTTGATGGAATTGTGCGGAGTCAGGCGAAATATTGACGGGTTGACGGAGCGGTATTCAGCAAATGGCATACATTCAGCCAACACTGACAAGCCATCATCATCATCATAGACAGCAATACATCAGTGGTTCACACTGATGCTTAACTGCCACACAACCACGAAGAAGAAAAAAACTATAGGAAGAGAGAAGAAAAAAAAGAAGGGAGGGAAGTGGACCTAACTACTAAAAATAGCTACGTCTATATTCAAACATACAACATCAAGGCGCCTACACCTTGCAAACAAACAACCGAGCTGTAAGTGAAAGTAAGGCGTCATCAGCAAGACAGCTTTCACTGCCCCGCGTCATTAAGTGCACTCACTTCACAGACAACTCGGCCAAACAACGACAACATTCACGCCACTGAGCTCGATTAGCCGCCATCTCACCTAACGTCTCAAGCCACCGACTCTGTGAGTCGCGAGGGCCCCAGCCCGGGAGACGAACCCGATCTACAGTGACCAACCCCTTCGTGAACGATTTCATTTGTCTACGCCAGGTCATCATCTGTCCACCTCGCACCTTGCGCCAGTCGGCCGCAGCGTCGGCAGAGTGTTCGGTGTGGCAAACGACTAGCTGGCATCCTTAGTACATGATCTAAGTCTGTGCAAATGTAGTGACTGAACAAAAGAACTCGTTTGACAATCAGTGCCAAACACCCGCTTCCTAACCTCCTCGTTGCTTACTCGCTGGTGCCACCCGATACGAGCGATTGAACGCAGACATCGGTGGTCAAATACCTGAAGACGGTTCACGTCCTACCCTGAGCGGCCAGGTTTCGCTGCCGTAAAGTAATACAGCCCTCACTGTTGTCTGATATACGCGACCCTTAAGCTTCAGAGAATACCTCTCTGTCGCCATAGGTGTCTCAGATTAGCGAACACCGCCCTAGCCTTGGAAATACGCGCTTCTATTTCATTCCCTACACCTCCGACGCCACCGCTGATGCAGCTTCCCAGGTATACAAACCGGTCAACAATCTCCATGACTTCATTATCTAACATTAAATCTACGTGATCACAACAATCTTGCAGAAGCACTTTGCATTTTGAGGCTGCAAAGCGCATTCCGAAGTACTTAGCAGAACGCGAAATAGCGTCCAGTGTTGTTTGTGCCGCTTGAAAGTTGTCAAACAGCAATACCTTATCGTCAGCATAATCAAGATCAGTCAGTCTTTCACCAGGTAGGAGGTCCACGCCGGCATCATTTGAGTGCCGCAGACAGTCCTCCATTATTTCGTCTATGACGAAATTGAACAAAAATGGCGAAAGGGGACAGCCTTGACGTACGCCGCTCCTGGTGCTGAAACTGTCAGATAGTTCGCCGTAAACCCTAACCTGAGCTGAAGTATGGGAATAAAGCGCCGACAGTATGTTCACATACTTAGTCGGTACACCCCTACGTTCTAAGCGACTCTAAAAGTGTAGATCGGTCTACCGAATCAAACGCACCTTTATAGTCGAGGAATACGGCGATTGTTGGCCGGCGGTACACATGACGCTGCTCCAGAATTTGACGAAGGGTAAAAATGTGATCTATACAACCCCGCCCAGGGCGAAACCCTGCCTGTTCTTCCCTAATGTTTACTTCCCGAACTGCAGTGAGTCGACGAAGTATAATTGATGCTAGAACCCTTGAAATGACTGGGGTCAAACTAATCCCTCTATGGTTTTCGCAAGAGCCCCGGGCTCCTTTCTTAAATATGGGAACTATTATCGAGTGACCCCAGCACGGAGGGATGGTCTCCGTCGTCCACACAAGTTGAAACAACTGAGTCAATGCCTCTACTAACGCCTCTCCACCTTCTTTGAAAAGTGCCGGCACGAGATCATCTGGGCCAGCAGCCCTATTACGATTGAGAGCCGAAAGGCAATTGCGAACCTCAGTCTCAGTGGGTGGTTCCAAATCTACCGACCAGGGTGCTACATCACAAGTTTGTGGCGGCAACGCAATAGAAGCAGCAGGCCAACTAAATTGACCCTCAGTGTTCCGCCCAACGCTCTAACCTTCTGGACTTATTACAGACTAGTGTACCATCTACCTCGCTGATAGCTTCACTGACCGACGGTCGCCTGGGACCAGTGGCACGGATCAGCTTAAACAGTTTACCGATGTTCCCTGAGGCAAATGCGGTTTCCATTTCCTTAACTTTTTCCACTAACCAAGCCTCACGATCAGCCTTTAGACTACGTTTCAGTTTCCTACGGATATCTCTTCTAGACTTGTTATGTGAACTACCAGAAGGAACCTTCTAACAACTCCAGGGATTTCTCTGAAATCCAATGTTTGTTTACCCATGTACCCTGTGCCGCATGCTACAGTACCTGCTTTCTGAATGGCCTGTGAGATTTGAGTCCAGCAGCTATTAGGGTCTTCGGAGTGAGTACCACTGAGGCAGCTTTCTAAGCTGGTTTGGTAATTATGCTTACCGATGGTAAAGCCAGTTTCTCAACAGCTAACCGTTGCTGTCGGTGGGGTCGTTGCCCAGCAAAAGTAAGAACAAAACGGCAACGTACCAACGCATGATCTGAATCCAAGCATGTGCTCCAATAAGAACGACAGTCTTGAATGGAACCCCGCCACCTATAACTAACGGCTATGTGGTCTATCTGAGACCAGGCCTGATTCGGAGAAGGCGGGCGCCAAGTATAGCATTGACGTGCACGATGCCTAAAACCAGTACTGGCTAAAAATAGATTATGCTCAGCGCACAGCTGCAACAATCGCCCACCATTATCTGATCGATGTGATGCTATCCCAAACCTACCACCTAAACGAGATTCGGCTTCACCAAGGCGACCGACCTGGGCATTCATATCTCCGGCCAAAACGACTATATCAGAGCCACGTGTCGACCGAAGGAGAGTGGCCAGATCCGAGTAAAATGCGTCCTTGACGCCGATGTCACTACAGTCAGTAGGAGCATAAGCAGACAATGAATAAATTTCTGAAAGTTTTGCGTCTAGAGCTGGTTTTAACAGAACCTGCCAAGCGGACGGCACAAAGTCTACTGTTAACAGGAATCCAATCTACTAATGCGGCTGCGGCCGTCGTGCTGAGAACTATACCTACCCCAGCCTGACCTGTAACAGCGGCTGTGGAGTCACCTGAAGTGTATAACCAGTATCGGGTAGACAATGCGGGTGCTGTTAGTTCCATACGTTGACTACTGTCATGGATTCTAGTCTCCGAGATACAGCAGACATCAACGTGCAACGAGTCTAGCGTTCGTGCGAGAGCCGCTTGCTGACCTATCTGTTTTAGCGTGCGAACGTTGAAGGCACCTATATTAATTCGCGTTCTAGGTCTAAGCAAGGGACGAGGGAGGCCTGAAGCTGAAAGGCAAGAGACGGAACTTACCGGCTCAGTGTTACTACAGTTAGCTACATCTGTTGTGGGACCTGTAGAGTAATTATCAGAAATGGAGGTCGGGAGGGGCCTGAGAGCTAAATTTGATAGGACAGTGGGGAGGGGTCAGCAGTAGCATGATTTCGCCTATCCACCCTGCTGTATGCAGCAGATAGGGCGACCCGGTTTATACTGCGAGACGGCCGATGCAGTATGGATTTATTGTTGTGAATATTCATGGTTGTGTGGGCTGAGATACTGCCAGGACGCCCAGACCTAGACAGGAGAACGATTAGGGTTCTCAACCAAAGCCTTTGGCTCAAAAGCCTGTACCGCAAGTCAGCAACAACAGCAGATTCTATCACCCCGTCTAGATAATTAATTTTAGCCGGTGTATGCACGTTAAGAAAGTGCAGCGAGTTGCGCGCGGGAGCTACCCTCGTTGTTAGTTCCGAACAAATTTACTGTTTCTGTCCACTTTTTGTAATCCAGCGGTGTATCTCAATCTGTTGATCTATGCAACAAACCGTTGTTGATAATGCACACTGACTGGAGGCTTCACACTTAACGTAACTTTGAGCGTCAGCTGTTTGGGTTGTCCGTTTCTCTACTCACCAGATGTTCTTTCAGCTGTTAGCTCGAGGTCACAAACCTGATAATGTTTTACCATTGGATTAATTATTGCTCTACACTGCTGCAAGCGTCCGATGTTTATTGGCATATTGAATTGCTCGACAAACTAAAGGCAGCTTTCTCTCTTTTTCATTTCGTTTTTCCTATTTTTACACACTCGGTATACGCCAGCATACACACTATGCATCACGTCGTCGCGCAACTGATCGTCATGTCTGTGGCCCAGCCGTCAAATCGGCAGCTGTGAATGGTTCACGTCCCTCCCACAATGTTCCTACAGATCGGATAATTAACAATTCACTTCCGAAGTTAACCATCATACCAACGGCCATTTGGTTCGGTGAACACTATAGCCGCACCAACGAAACAGTGGATTTCGCGTTTATTCCATCTCACAATCTGCGCGATCAAACTGTTCGTCTGTTCTACGGCACACACTCGAGTGAGCATGAAGATCACCGAATTGGTTCTGAGCATCAAACCAAAAAAGGCGGTAGCCTGTTGTGCTCCTCCTTCCGATACACTAGAATCGGTAGGTTCTTCACGTTCGTGTCTCTGCTTACTTCCGGACAATTGTCGCAATATAGGGTCTTTCAGATCTGCTAAGATCTGTAGAAATGCTGAGGACGGATATAGATTACGAGGCTTTTAGCAGTAAGAATGATTGAAATTCTCTAGTTTCGTATGGCGTTCTCTGCTTGATTTGGGTAGTGTTCGACTGTGTAACGCTTGATGACGAAAGCGTTTGAAGTAAATAGTGTGAGCCTCCACTTCGTAGCACGGAACCATTTTGTTTGATCAAGCTGTTGTAGTACATTTTCATTTAAAATGTTTTGAATCACTTTATTTAAACTAGTAATCTGTCTCTCAAGCTAAAGTAATCCCAAGTTCCCTCGTGCTGGCTCATATCGTCGTAGGCTTCGCGAATGTGCAGTCGACTGTGTGTATAAAATTAACTTGACAAATTGTTTACAATGGAGGTCATAAAGATCCCACAACAGCATCTCTTAGATGATAATCTTCACTATCATGCTTGAATAGGCTACACTGTAAACGTAACGGTAACTCTTTCAGAGATGCTGTTGGGATACAGATGCTAAATTTTGCCATCTTTATATGTTCACTGGTGCAGTTTATGGTTTCGATAAGAGAATCATCCACAAGTAGCAAAGTTACATCCGGTTATATGATGCACTGTCCTTGCCACCTGCAGGATGCACAAGCACGACGAACTAGAATGTCAGGTTAGAAAGACGTGACTGACAGCATACTAACTAAAAAGAACTCAACCAGTCGATCATTTTGCAACGGTGTTTCACATATGTCGATGATGTATATTCTCGAGGATTCACATTGCTGCGACTCGGCTTTATTGATTGTTGTGGCCGTCTTGGCATTGCATGTCTATCGATCAGTGTCTGACACATAACTAACTAATGGGTGGTTTGGCTGGTTTGATAGTTTAGAAGAGACCCAATTACATAGTTAACGTATGCCCTTTTCTGTCTCTCTCGGCGTAGATGGACTACCAGTCAAACTGACTGCTCTGATTGCATTGCATACAGTAACGGTGTAGTTTATCTGTTAGTGGTTTCAGTTGTAACAATGAGTGACAGACCACTTTTGGGCTGTTGATTAGCCCTTTTAAAATACTGCGTTCCCTTGATCAAATTTACCAAAACAGCATGAAGACAAACTTACTTCGTCAGCTGCGTAAAAAAAACAAGCACCATAGAACAAACAGGCTTGTTAACTGGTTGAATGGAGTGGATTTAGGCTCACTGGACTGCTACCACGGCAGATGGATGGCATTAACCATTGACGTTTCCACACACAACGCTGGCGGCTTTCTTTGTTTGATCAGTACAGCTTCATTGATGGCCAGAATTTTGGGGTTTGGGTGCTCGTAGCAACACACTGAATCGACCTTGGATCGGGTCGACGTTGTTACCTGCCTTGGTGGTGTTCTTCCTAGTGGAGGCCACCGGATTTCACAGTGGGTTGTCATTGGACTGTTTTTCTCGCGTGACGGACTGAATCGACCATATAGGGTGGTCTTCGACCATACGCTGAGGCAGGTACCGATCTGTTCTGCCGCCATAACTCATTGCAACTGCAAGTGAACAGATAAACGGTATGTGAAACATAATAGTTTAACGTTTCCATAACTCCCCGAGTTGATGGCGAGGCAAAAATGGGCTGCAGTGTGTGTACGCTTCACGGCGAACTGAATCTGATGACGTATTACAGTGGACAAGTAGCCTCCCTTGAATTGTTTTGTGAACACATCTTTTTTCTCCAAGCTATCTAGTCTAGGTTTTTCTGCCTTTTTCTTGCTGTAAATGGACACAACTTCTCCGCGTATCCCTTCGCAAGTAATCCGCTTAGGAACTGTTATTCTCGTGTCAGATAGTCCTCTGTGCAAATTCATTGGCTCTACCAAACAATGGTCTAGGTAAGCCCCACTTGATTGTAATACTAGAGAACGGGAGATATTGGCCATTGCAAGTGGCTTTGTGATAGACATCTGTAGCGTGTTGTCCTGATGCATCGTAAGTAAGGCATATAGAAATGCTAAGTTGCTGTTCGGCTTAGCCTCATAAATGACAGTTACAGTTAAATGTATGGAGTTCATAAAGTTGAAAAGAGGAAGAAAATACTCACGGTCGGTAAAAATCAAAATATCGTCGACATACCGTTTGAACAAAGTAGTCATGGTGATACTGTCTGAAATTTGTCTTTCAATCATTTCGCTGAAATCGTTCGCCAATTTTGGGTTCAGGGGACTGCCCATGGCTGCGCCATCAGTTTGTTCAAAAAGGCCCCTTCAAACTTGAACCGAATACTTTCTGCGCATGAGGAAATAGGATCAGTAGGATAATCTAAAGGAGCAGACAATTGACTGTCATGAACTGAAATAGTCACAAAAATTTAGTCATACAGGGAAACATTTTTAAGCAGTGATTGTACTTCGGTGGAATACGTTGTTTTTGAATTCGCAAAAGTCCTCCAAAACCTCCATTAATTTCATTGGGTCTGTTTAACAATGTGTTGAACTTTTTCTCGAGCTGGACGCTTCAATAGCCAAGATGAGACAGCGGAACATTTTTGTTCATATTAGGGGCGGACAAAAATCCACTCTGTTTACAACAGCACTTGATTGAATTGGATGCAGTGGAAACTGCAATTTTCACTGCTGTTTGTTTCTACGAAAGTCAATAAAGTTAAGTGGTGTTCATTGTCACCACTTTGGTGCTATCAGTCAGAAGACAGCTGACAGTCAGCACATGCATGTTAATTATACTGGTCATTCGGCGCAAGTTTACTGATCTCCTTAGTCATCCAGGTCCAGCCACTCAGTGGTAGCTCGGAACCATAAGCATTTAGGATGCATTGTGTTGACCTCGGTCCGGTTCTTTCTGCTCTTACGAAGTTGAAATTAAAGGGTTGTTTCATTCCGCCCGAGCTGGATACCAACTGTGCTATCGCTTTACGTAGTGAGAGGACATGAACACACTCACTTGGTCGGCATTCACTGCGAAGTATTACGCTGTCACGTTATCGCCGGAAGTGGCACAGGTAAGCATCTACAATTTCTTGACTGCTATCATTGTTTCTTGGATTTCCAATGGGGCGAACGTCAGTAGTTAGTAAAGTTTGCGATGTACTCTGATCGATTACACGCAGCGCCGGTTTCACTAGTGTACGGCATGAAAATATTATCTGTTGATCTTGTGACCCGCGTGGTCTATCTGAGGGGGGGATGAATACACACAATAACCTGTTACACGAACGGCGGGAACGTGGTATCGAACGTAGCGAAATCCAAAACCCCCGAAACATGTAAAGGATCTCGACCCTCAGCCAATGGTGTATTTACTCTTAAACTGAAGGTGACGCGGCTGACCAGTGTGCGTGTGTGTATATACAAATTTGTGTTTTTCTCCGTGTTGTCTCTTCTCGTGTGATTGCAGCGAACACACAAACACGCACACATGGTATGGAGTGTGGAAGAAGATGCGGAAGTGTCCTTGTGGAGCAGCGAGTCCGTATTTGGACTGTGAGAGAGGGTGATATTGTGGTTTGCGAGGTAGGCGACATGGATTTGACTAATTGTGTTTTGTGTTGTAGCACGGCTCACGTGGATCGTTTAGCCGTTGGAGTTATGTAAGTCCGTATCGGTTGAGGCTGTGAATGTCATCCGGGTTGTTGGGAGTAGCGGCTCATTGAATAGTTTTTCCTTACTGGTTATTTGTGTGTGTGTGTTGTTGTTCTCCACCTAATTTGCTATTTTATTTCTTCACCTCCCACCCCAATAGTGTCATATATATGTTCCTGGTTATTGTTATTTGGTACTGAAGAGGCAATACGAAATGCTAGCATCTACCACCGTCCTTCTCATTGCTTTGTTAAAATTTATGAAGGGAGCCAACTGCTGCGAATTTATATGACAACTATTTGAAACAACTTCGAAGTGGGATTCCGTTTACAACGAAACGCTCTTCCGAAAATCACCGTCCAGTGTGTTTTCTCACTGCCATTCCGTTTTGGTTGCTGTGTCACTTATCATATCAACGGACGCTCATGCTTTTTTCTGTCCGTAGTTGCGATGTCCATCAACCTGTTGTACTTCGCCCGGACCATTCGAATGACATGAATATGATTTTGAAACAACCACATTCTACGCATATGTGAACGTGTTGCAACACAACTTTCCATTCATAAACCGTCCGGAATTATCTATTCACAAGTCACCGTCGTGTGTGTGACCTTTTCTGCTACCTTGGCGTGGTGGTCAGGCTTGTGTGTTGTTTTGATCCGGTGGGCTGTGCTGACTTCGACTTTGGTCGATGTAGGTTCAACCATGTCAGATTGGCCACAGGGGAGCAACCAGACAAAAGCAGATGCGTTCGTTGTGTATGGTGCCGCTGTGCTGTGCTTTCGGAACGGTTTGATGTTGTTTTTGTTTCTTTTTTGCCTGATCTGATTCGGTGTATGTGTGATCGGTTTGTCTGTGCAGTATTATCTCTGTGTGAATGTGCCGAATTTCTCTGGGTTGTGACTGTCGAGCCTGTTCAAGGTG
>LOND01001336.1:66654-79020 GCA_014220965.1 Paragonimus kellicotti | reverse complement strand
TTTGTAAGTGATGGTCGTGCGTTTCTGTATTTCGGAAAGTGCCACTGGAATGGTAGCTGCACGTGCGCGCATTTGCGGGTGTGGATGATGAGTGTGTAGTGGATCTGAACACTATGTGAAGCTTGAATACGAACACCAAGCAAAATTGTGACGAAAATAAGTGGGAGTGACTCATAATGGTTCGTAAAGATGCGTCGGTTTATGATTCTACTACACCCATTGTGGTATTCAATGGGTACAGTCTGCAGTGCCGCTCTCAAGAGATCTTGAAGTCACAACGGCGATAATTTTGACAGAAGATAAACACGGAGATGTGGTGAAATAGACGGTGGATTCCGTTAACCTTTAACTCTCCAAAATCTGTACACAAGTGACGCTGAACGCAGAGAGAACGCAGGGCTCGCGACCTTGGAGATGAAATTTTATTTGTGATAATTGATTCATTCGATTCACATGATTTAAACATCGAGTGTACATGTGAAGTTGAGAAAGGTGAAAAGTGTGAAGAACATGAAAATTATGAAGTATAAAATACTTTTAAAGAAGCTACAAATGACATTCAAACCGCACTACGTGACAGATGGTTAGACAGCGGTTACGTAACCCCTCGTCGTCTGTTATGTTAATGTGGAACAGCCACCACACGTTAACTTCGAAAAAGAACCAATTGATCCATTTTAATTTTATACGAGACAGTATCAGGTGGTGAGTGCAAGTCACTTAGAGTAGCCTCCTTTTTTGTTGTGCTAGAATTAGTAGGGCATTTTTTGCGGCACGCTCGTGTAAGGCGCACAATGTTTGCCTGAGCGATGCAATGTAGTACCGGAGACTTGCGTACACTAGTTGAAGGGACTCGCGGAGCTTGTCACAACAGAAGAATACAGTCAAACAGTAGTTAGGTTGTTAAGATGATGACTGTGCTGATTTCATAATGGTTGCGGTTTATGTGGCAAATTAGACGTGAATTACTGCAGGGGACCCAAGCTGATTGTTCCGTCAAAATATTGTACCTGCTGAAGTGGTGATTAAGTGACCAGGCAAGTGTAAGTTGGTGCTATAGGTATGTTGTGTCGGCGAACACAGACTAACAATTCAAAAGCGACGCACCCCAGAAAGCACACGTGTTGTGATCATATCAAGCAGGTGGTTCTAGTTTAACGGTCAATACATAATTAAGCATCGGATGAAATCTCTAAATTATTCTTCTGGATTGTGGATACTGTTGTGATAGGGGTACGTTAAGTTTCATGCAGACGCATGTGGTCTCTGAATAAATGTGATTCAAATTTGTTGATGGTTAATTGTGATCAAAAAACTAAAGCTGACCAGGCTGTGCTTAATGATATCAGTCTGACGGGTTACGTCACAAATTGGAAAATCGTGTAACTACCTGGGCACACTGTCGCTAGTGGTTCGAACATACTGAAAACCTTTCGGGAGTGGTGGGGACCCGACAGCGTCGAAGTGCACATAAACACAGTGTGCATCAGAAATAAAAATGATCGGAGTTTTTCATATATACTCCTGCATATATTTGTCGTCGTTTTACTTTTCGATGGTTATCATACCTTTGATTGCTTTTCATGTGAATGACTATACCAGCGCACAACTGACGTGCTCTCCTGCATTTGAACAGCAGGTTGTGTTTCTCAAGCGTCAGCTACATTCATAACGCTTGACAACAAAGACGATAGGATCAGAACGGAACAAACTGCTGGGTTAAAATTGTTCCGAAATAAAGCACGCAATCTTAGACTGTGGCTTCGTCAACCTGAAGTCGCCATTGCGACTCTACGAATAACATCCGACAAAATGAATTTTCCACACGTGGCACGTTCTCTCCTCCTCGATGTAGCAGCAGGAGTCAGGGCCTACTGGAGTGCGTTACCTCTGGTTACTGTCGCGTGCTTCTGTGGGAAACAGTCAAAAAACACCGGAAACTCATAGGCAAAGTTATCGCAGGACTTGCGCAAATCGTTTGACGTGGATGATCACTTTTCACTCCAACTGTCATGTCAAATGAACAGCACTCTTGATTCGGGAATTTTGTTTTGCTGTCCTGAAACGAATGTGGCCGGAAAATCGCGATCGGCATTACAAATCGACCGCTGCTGTAACTAACGACGCTTCAACTCAGGCTTAGCAACACTCGTAAATTAGGTGTCTACGACATTTCCAAAGGAGACAGTTTGTAAATCAGCCAAAACGACTTTCTCGGCGCCAGCTTCAGCCAGTTAACTTGATTACAGCTTAAAAATTTTGATAGAGCGAACTCAAATCCGTATGGCTTGCATGGCCTTGCAGATTAACGAGGTTAGCAGAAACCCGTCAAATAACCGTGCGCGCTCAAACTTCTGTAGTCTACCAAGGTGGTCATATCATTGCCAAATCGTTTTCACAAAAATCAAAAGTGTGTCAGATTTGCACATTGCAAACCCCTTCGCTGATCACCATCAAACCGGTGAACCAACCAGTGAATCGACGATTGGAGTTGACCCAGTGAGTAACGGTCGCTAATTTTGGAGCAATGAGTTGCCGACTGACTTATGGTTTCCGGTCGACACCGCAGCCGAAGTAAGCTTCAATCCACTGTAATAAATTGAATCAGTGCAAAAAGAAGGTGCGGGCTGCGGTTGGTCAACATTTGTGGCTTCCAGCGACTCCGTCTTGGTAAAAGCTCATTAGTCAGTTCTATACGCACGGAAGAGTTTGGAGGCCACCCGTCGGGTTGTCTCTGTGTTGATCACGTGATACTCTGTATGACTGTACGCACGTCCATGCCCCGTCAATCTCTAATTATCTGTCATACATAACCCGCATGTTTTTCATGTGGGACGGATGACAGTGAATGGATTTTCGACATGCCGTGAATTGGTTTCAATCTGCACTGCTGACGTTGTTAAATGGAACCCAGTGTTACGAAATCGAATCGGTTAGTCGATTTTAGCTTGGTTAGTACACCGTGCGGGCTGCAATTAAGAGCGGCCTCAAAGATGCTGTAAAACAACTGCTGACTATCGACTCTGACCTCTGGCGAGGCTTCACGTCTATATTCCTGTTTACACACTTCAGACAGCCATTTATCGGAGTCGATATGTTAACACATTTTAACCTATCCGTGAGCGTTGAAAAGCGTAACCTAGATGAAAACACTACATCACATACAGTGAGTGACGTCCAATT
Organism: Paragonimus kellicotti; assembly: GCA_014220965.1. NCBI lineage: Eukaryota > Metazoa > Platyhelminthes > Trematoda > Plagiorchiida > Troglotrematidae > Paragonimus > Paragonimus kellicotti. Next base: position 75,837 of record LOND01001336.1, on the reverse strand, counting down.
AGGAGTTGCAACAACTGACCTCCGGTCATCTAAACAACGCCGTCATTTGCAGCGCTGTTGATAGATTTTTCATCAACATCTGAGCCTTCTTCGCACGCTAGGATTATTAAGCAAATTGAAGGTCACCACACTACTGCACGTGGTCCCTCAGTCTTTCCTTGTCCGCACTTGTTTCATCCCGGCAAGTGCAAGGTGACTATGGACGAAGTCAAAAGCGGGCGTCAGTTGAGAACAATTCTATCTTTACTCAACTCCCAGGCAACAATATTGCATGCGGGACCGAAGAAATCCTTGTGACTGGGGAACACGGTGATTCCCGTTACTTCAGCAGTTGCACAACCCCCTATATATGCCTCATACCGTACACCCACGACCTATTCTTAGGGGTCACTGGAGCTACCGCTTTTAATACATCAGGCTCGATACAAATCTGCTGTCATATCTCAGTTGCTGGAAATGGCATTCCAAAGACTTACGCTACTAAACCATTTGGAAGCTTTCAGTTCACAGCATTGTCCCCTCTACTTATTAACATCCCTGAAACATTTCAGCGCTTCGTGGCTGAGGTAATAAGGAGACATCCACCTGCATACACTCGCGTCAACAGCGTCTCGGGAGTTAATCGATCAAACAAAGAACAATACTCACATATTTGCCATACTTCTTTGCTGTTTTGCTCAAAATAATAGAAAGATCGACGCCAAGAAGCGTCCTAGGATTGGTTCATTGACGTTCATGAGAAAGGACGTCGATCAAACCAGCAGCACGCCTCAAGCAGAGGAAGTTCTTCCCACCTCAACTTTCCCGAGGGCTACCACCATGACTCAACTCCGAAACTCCCTTGGCGTAATTTGCTATCATTGATAATTAATACCCAACTGCGCAGACATCCCAAACACTTTGACAGACCCGTGTGACCCGAAGTGAAAGTTCGTAGATTTCCCACCGGAAGCCAAGATGGCTTTCTGAATGGCAAATTAAGCCCAATACTGCGCCAATCAGCTTAGTTTGATCAACCGTGATCCCACAACTAATCTACACCTCACCAATGAAGCAGTGAGTGTCACCGTTTGCACAGTTTCGGAGCAATCCGGAAACGATCACCATCAACCCTTAGCTTTCTTCACCCGAGGACTTCATATAGCACGAACAAATCACAGCATTTTTCAGCGAAATACTCACCGTTTACCTAGTAGTTCACCAGCTGTTAGGTTTGGAAAGGGCTGACTATGTGTTGTTCAGACCGATCGCAAGCCTTTAACGTTCACCTTTTAAGCCAAACCCCATTGGTTCCGTTTATGTGAAACAGGACGCCTGGATTGTCTCCCAGTTCACCGAGGGCATCTGATACCTAGTTGGTGGCATCAACGTAGCAGTTGTTGTCTTGGAGCGCCCGGCCGTCAACATAGTCCAAACACCACTGGATTTAGATTTGGCCAACAGGGCTACTGTCTTGTAGTGCAGTAGTGAAATGGGGGAGGCTTCCGTATGTCGGTCTTTTAAATCGCCGGGCATCTATCTGTAAATACAGGCTGGTAACGTCCTGTGTGATAATTCAGAGAGCACACCGGGACCTACTGTCCCTTAGTTTCATTGATGTGCTGTTCAGGACTACTTTTTATTCATCATACCCTGACAGGCGCAGCATGCTGAAGGTGAGTGCACAATGTTTTGTTTAGTCATAAACAGGAAGGATATTCGCCTTTAGACCTAACAGTGTTTTAGATGTCAGAAGTAGTAAAATACACGGGCGGGCCTCCACATCGGCACACCCATTGAGCTCGAAGCCCGTTTTTCATGTCCACTTTCATATCTTTGGTTAACTACCATCCCCTAGCAATGACACTTATGCGCCCAATGCATACGATCGGTGGTAAATGGTCGCGCATATTTGAGAAATTCCGGCAAGGAACTTCGCCAAAATGTTCTTGAAACAATGAATTGTAAAGTCTGGCGAACCATCCGCCATCACCGCCGATCGAAACACTTAGTTTCCTCTTTTTTGTAACTTAACCCGCTTGTTTGCGTATGGAAAAAAGATGTAACATCTTTGTGCTAGCGGATTAGTCGAACGGTTCCACCAGCAGCCATGGAGCTGATAACCACCCAATTTGACACGAAAAAATAGACTGAGCCCCTCTCGCTGACTTTTGCTTTCGATCCGCTCTACTGTTCAAGAGGACTTCGGTTGTACCAACTGTGAACCAATTTACGACGTCAACCTATATCTCCCTGGAGAACCGCTTTAACCATGAACATATTAGACCCAGGTGCGGACTATATTTCACGTTACACTGACACGTGTTCAACTTTCATTTCACATGAACTCGCCAATACTGGCGTTCAAAACAAAAATCCCCGGATTCGTCCATCTGCAAAGTTGTGCTCATGTGCCAAGTCACAAAGAAAAACCCAGACAGCCACAACACTTCTGTTACTTGAAGCTGTTGAAAGTGACAAAATGTTTGGTTTAGACGAACTGAAACTTTGTCTATCGGCCGAGTGAGACCGGCCATCATCAAACATAAACTTATTTTACCCGATTCGATATTGCTCACGAAGTACCCTTCTTTATCTGCAGCACCTTTACACATCCACAATTGAAACCCGCCGTGCTTCTGAATAACATACAACACGCACAGAGCGGTATGCACATGTGCGTACAAATATTCATCAGACGTCATCCTATTCTAAACTCTGGCGCTATCTTCTGTTTGTACTTGGTGCTCCTTCCAACTAACCAGATTTCAAATTGCCCGGGAATAGTTATATTTTCATCAACACACATTTCATATCATTTTTGTCCACGACTTCTCACACATTTGACATCATTATAGATTTCATCATTGATAATCATTTGGATGGTTAGGCCAACACAGTATTAGGTGAACGCTGAGTCTGTGATGCTTATTGTAACGATCAGCCACCGAGCGAAATTAACAAAGGTTGATTAACAAAGTTGATTAGGATCGTTCGTTATTGTTCACTTCACTAGGATATATAGGCCTATCAACAGGGTGGCACAAAATCTTGTTGATAAATATTTCATCATTCGCCGGCGATGAGTTTATTATTGAATCTTTTGCCACCGATTCAAGTTCATGCCGAGCTTCGCGTAATCTGGCGATCTGATAGATGTCTGTCTGATTAACCAGCGGCAGAAAAGGTAATTTGTCTTTAAAACGGCTAGTGAGGATGCGCCCGTAGAGACCCGATTTACTACGTTACTAATTGAGTGAGCACGCCACAAAATCGGATCACTTACTTCGAATGTAAAAAATCCCTCCAAAATTAGACAAAGAATGTGCCCGTACAACGAAATGAACAACTAAGCACCGCTCGGTAATCGGGGACGATTAACGAAATAGAGCTCGCTTAAACAGAAGTCGGTGATTGGGTCGGAGCAGAATGAGTGTTTAATAATCAAGAAATGGTAGACATCATAAGTTACCCGAGAACAAACGCAGGAGGAAGATGTGTAATTTTAGCAATCAGAATTTTACGGGGCCTCGGACTCAATAGTGGTGGAAGAAACGGTAGCAGTAGCTGAAGTAAGTGAGCATGGTTAATGCAGTTCACATACGGAAGTTGCTAAAACGTGCAGCTACCGTTCAACACCAACCAACTCAAGCGCACCAGTTTTTAAGATAATCCAACAGAACCCAACATAATTCCGAAATGTGAATCATTGTGCGACTTTGAGGCTGAACCGTACTAACCTCCGGAGTGAAAGTAAACTATGCCCCTATCAGTTCCGCGTATCACCCTCATGTTCAAAAGTAGCGGGAATTTTCTATTCATGCTCACACGTATTCTCTGGTTAGTGACGAAATTGTTGAATTTTGCTTGATACTTTGCCATCCCATATGAAGTGCCGTGTTGAATGTTGAATTACTCGATGATCGTTTCGATTGATTCTAGAAACTCAATCGCAAACTTGCAGTTATCACACCTTCTGCCGTATGCAATGAACAGTCACGAAAACTGTTGTACTTTAGAACACAGTGAATATGACTGTTTTCTCTTCTTTCAAAATAATTGCTGTATTCGTATTAACCACTTCTCGTCAGTTATGTCTGACATGCTGTCAGATTAGCCCTGTCTGATAGTCTGGCTGAAATAATCTCTCGTTGACGTGTGGCCACATTGCGCAGTCCTTTTTCATTGCCTCAAGTTGGGATCGTCATCCACTGGATTATTTCTGTATGCACTTGGTTTACATTCGGAATATGAGGGCATCTTCGTTGTAAGATCTATCGATAGTAAGCTTTGAGTGACAATCATCCTGATCGTCCCATTCTGGAAACTAGTCCAACAGAATAATACCCAGTCTGTACTCACTATCGAAAACCAATCGACAATGAAAACAAAGGCTCAGCGCGTTGACCCTCGTGTATTAGTATCGACCCTGGAAAATAGAGTGTACAGAGAAAGCACGTCAAGCTAGCGAGGCACGGAGCGAGTTGTGTTTTTAGCCCCGGGACGGATATTACAAAAGGATGGCTTGACTGAAACAAAAGTAGGTAGAAAACCAAAATCATCAAAAATGTACAAGTGAATGCGACTATCAAAAATATCATTTATTATAGTCGCTACAGTCTGCGGAGAATTATTCGGGCTGCAGCAAAAGCATCGCAAAACTGATCCCTTGCTTTTTAGATTCCTCCATTATTTCGCTGTGGCGATTCAGAAGTCGTAACGGAAAGACGGTGGGCCTGCAAAACTATATGATTTCTTGGTTCATCTACCGTACAACAGGCACACTTCAGTGCAACAATTCAAGCTGCCAGGTAGATGGACGTAAAAGAATCTCTAAAACAACTGCGAACCGGCCGCCAATGAAGACAAATTTAATCGGAAACTCCGGTCGATCTTTACAGAAAACTCAAGATCCTGGCAGTCGTACATCAACGTAACTAGTTGCCATCTTCGTCCAAATTATCAGTGTGGCTTAAAACATCATCTCTGTGGATCGAGGGCCACCCGAATAGTGGGGATAGTTCTGGTGTAGAGAGAAGAAATATTGTGGACTCACAGTCGTGAAATGAATGAAAATCGCCGCAGTCCTTTTCAGAAATCACATACTTCCTTCCGTCCAATCTGTCAATTCGGCACTTGTGCGAGATATCACAGTGGACTGCGGTAAATTTCCTGGCAAGTTTTTATATGCCGGCTAAAGCAGTTTGTCCCCTCAGACAGTCTCACGCTCCCTTTCAGATCCCGATCTATGAGCCGTTTCCCAGTAGCCCCCAACTTAATAAACATTGGAATATAACATCTCCCTTATCTGAACCAAGATTAAGTTGGTCTTGATTTTCTTCTTTGTCAGATCAGCACCACCTCCGCTTCAATTGTGTGTGAGAAACTCTATCACTCTTTCTCGTGGGTTGCGCAATCACTTCACCCGTAGATACCTGTGAAGTCTGCTACAATGTGGTGGAATCGTCCGGAAAGCAATGACTTGTGACTTCCGTAGATTCTGGACACATTGTAAGTGTGACACAGAATCCCGTTCGACTTATATCAACGAGTGAAAGGCGCACCAACACGGGGTCTTTGTCACTGCTGCGCCACCTGTCGAACTGCGCCCGTCGAGCTTGAAAGCTGCACGACAAAATACATCTTCAAGGCGAACCGTAGGTGGCCAGCTAACCCTGATAACAGCCATCTCTCAACCGCCTTCCCCTAGCAAACGGAGACTGACATTTATGTACATATCTCTAGCTGGTGGTGCACGTAAGCTAATGCGTTATCCCTGTCGGACAAGCTGTCAGGGCCAATGGAACTCGCCAAATCATGAAGCTTATCTCACCCCTAAGCCGCCTGTATGTAAGTGAGAAAAGGTTAAGAATCCAAGGTTGGTCTACGTATGGGTAGGAGTAGAAACCTATAACCTTATTCGTTTTACGTCGTCGTACAGATTCAAGGGTAGCCGTCTGTTTCAAGTATGGGGCACATGCCTGTGTGTTTACTTCGAACAAAGGTGTTACAAGAGGATCGAAGATGTGAAAAAAGTATTCTGCTAGAAATTTTTCTATTAGTTTACTAAGCGATGCCGATATACCACTGGCCTTCTTCATAAAAGCCAATGTGCGAGCGCCAGGACAGAGATTCGCCGAGAGAGGCATCTAAAGTTCTTTTTCTTGGACAGCAGTGGCGAACAATTGCCCTTCATTCCGGTAGACTATGCCACATTCGGGCTGTATATGCATTGTTTCTAACTTACTAGTGTTGAATGGGGGTCGTTTTCTGCCGATCCCTGATGTAATGCTAGGTGACCCCGTAGTAGGAGAGCAGTCTTCAGGGCAACGCAGAATACGCCATACTTCAGTGTCGAACGCATCATGAGCAGGGAGATTGATTATTGACCTGTAGGTAGTGCAGAAATAATGGGAACAACAAAGGGCATAGTATGGATCGTGGCAAGAAATCCGCTGGAGTCTAAAAGGCGGCAGAGAGCACGCCGTTGACCCACACAGAGGACAACTTGCCCGATGAGCAGCGCTTGATCTTGTTACAAAGCCGGCTGTAGAGACCCGTAGCTGATAGCTTACCTACTAGGACATGGTTATTTACTCCGTCAAACACCTCAGCATAGTCTACAAAAGTAAAATTCACTTGGTGGCGTCCTTCCACAACCCTGGTCCAGGAGTTCGCTGTCGTCGGCAAGTTAATGGTGTGCAAATATCTTTAGCGAAACACGTGCCGATGATTCATCATAAGTTTAGTGCATTGCAATCGCGCCATTAGGCTATCGTTCATTATAGTTCCCGCAACTTTGAAGACACATGGAAGTAGTGTTACTGGACGATAGTTCCCTGCGTCGGTTCTGTCGCTACATTGAAAGGTGTACGAAGTAGCACCATGTTTTCAAGGGCTGGGAAGTATACTCGAGATATGTGCCCGAAAAATGGGGCACAGCGCCGCAACGCACTCCTTAAACAGGATGGGTGGTAGGCTATCGAGGTCTGATGACTTATCAGGTTTCAACCTGAGGAACTTAGCTCCAACATTAAACTCTGAGGATTCGAGGAAGATATTGACTACAGTGGTATGACTCAGGTCTGTTGATTGCTCAAGCCGTCCTGGTCGCCAGAGGCTGTTGTGTATTGGGGACGGAGCATCTCGGCAGCCTCTCGGTTGATAGCTGTCAAACCAAACAGACACATTGGTAATACGCCTAACTCATCGGTTATATATGGCATGAGATCGGACTGAATGGCATGCTGAACCACCTATAGTCCCTAAATGTTCATACGGTGGTGACTCGTCTGGCGGCCTTTCAATAAATATCAATGATACCTTCGGCTAACAATGGGGTCAACTTCTATGAGTTTTGCAGCAGCCACTTCACAAAGAAATGGCCGCCGAGATGGCGGGACTTCAATTGAACGAGCTTTTTAAAGTGCGTTGAACTCAGCGCAAAATCTAGCTAATGGCCCATTGCGTTCTGCAGGTGATAAATGTTCTGAGAGCAGGCGGAAGTCAACGCGACTTTGATGTGTAAATTATCGGTCGCAGTAAGTGGCTGACCAGTCTCAGTATACCGAGAGTACTTTCCCTTCACATCAAGCATCACGTTGCATCGAATGAATAGTAACCACGTGATTCACGTTGTTCGTCTTAGTTCTTGACCAATCTGCCCACAAGTAGACAAAGTTGAATGAACAGTCAACAACTGTGAATTTCATTTTACGTGACGTAACCCCTTAGTTCATTACTCGTTGTCTTCTGTTCCCGCTGTAAGTAAAATCCGGTACAGCCACAAAGTAGTATGTTTTTGCTTGTACGATATGTTGGTCTCTGCATGTTCCCCAGAAAAACTGCGCAAATCGTCAACTGTTTCTTTCGGCTGTTAGTGAGGTTATCGTCAGAAGTACGTGTGTAGGGTGTGCTGTTGTTCATTTTGTGGCTGGCCGATTGGCTGGCCGTCTCTGTGATGCAATCTTGCACGCATGCATGCGTGTATGCGTGTATGTCTCTTGTGACTGTTGCCAGTTTGTTTTGTTTCGGTTTGGTTTGACGTTATTTTCTGCCTGGTACGATTTTGCTTGTGTCGAACGTTTGTATGTGCAATATTGCTGTTCTTGTGTGGGTGCGATGAATATCTCTGGATGTGGCTGTTGAGCCTATTTTAGGTGGTTGATGCTGTTGCGTGTACGTGTGCGTGTGCGTCACCTGCTGCCTTGCGGTACAGGCTTTTGAGCCAAAGGCTTTGGTTGAGGGCCCTAATCGCTCTCCTGTCTAGGTCTGGGCGTCCTGGCAGTATCCTAAGCCCACAAAAAACATGATGTACAAAATAAACCAAATACCATACTGCATCGGCCGTCACGCAGGATAAACCGGGTCGCCCTATCTGCTGCACATGGCAGGGTGGATAGGCGAAAATATGCTACTGCCAAACACTCACCCTCATACTGTTCCCCAACCAGAATCCTCGAGCAGATAATGCTCACTCAAGTTTCAGTAACCTGAAGACCAACCTGAAACAGGCACGGGGACGCAAGACGCTCCGTGTTGGAGCATGGAATGTGCGCACGCTGCTGGATCGATGCAGCGCGACAGGACGGCCAGAACGGCGCACTGCACTGATCGCGATGGAGCTGCGTCGCTATGGAATCGACATAGCAGCCTTGAGCGAGACAAGGCTTGCGGACCAAGGTAAGTTGCGGGAAGCAGGTGCTGGGTACACCTTCTACTGGATAGGTTACCCGGCAGACGGTGCTCGGGAGCATGGTGTCTGTTTCGCAGTCGCTGATCACATCAATGCTTTGATGATAGGCGAACCGCACGGCATCAGCCCTCGAATGCTGTCTATGCGCCTGCGACTCGGTCGAGGTAAGTGTGCTACATTTATCAGTGTTTATGGTCCAACTATGTGTCACACTGATGACGCAAAGTACCAATTCCATGATCAGCTGTCCGCCACAGTTCGTTCGGTGCCGGTGCGTGACCGACTGTTTGTTCTGGGTGACTTGAACGCTCGAGTCGGGCGCGACTCGGTAGCTTGGCCGGGAGTCCTCGGACCCTACGGCATTGGTTCAGTCAATGAGAACGGTGATCGTCTGCTCACCTGTGTGCTACTCACGAGCTGGCTATCACGAACACCCGATTCCAGCTGGATGCGAGCGACATCATGACGTGGACTCATCTTCGAAGCGGTCATCACCACTTGCTTGACTA
>LOND01001336.1:49372-60618 GCA_014220965.1 Paragonimus kellicotti | reverse complement strand
CTGGTTCACTTCATCTGGGATCACGAAGTGATGCCGCGAGAATTCAAGGCTGCTCTTATCGAACCGTTGGTCAAAGGGAAGGGTAGCAAGCAATGTCCTGACAGCTATCAAATAATAGGTCAGCTGAGCTGCTTCGGCGAGGGGTTTGCCAGAATTCCCCGGAACCGGCTGAATACGGAAGTTTTGGAGACCAATGTTACTGAGGAGCAATACTGATTCCGGGCGAGTCGGCAGTACGGTCGACCTGGTGTTCGCTGCTCAACAAGCTTCAGGAGGAATGCCGGGAACGGACTCAACCCCTGTTTGCTCCCTTCGTAGTTATCACCAAGGGGTTTGGTCCCGTGAATCCTGAGGCGTTGTGGACGGTGCTTGGTAAGTTTGGATGTCCAGGTGAGTTAGTCAATTTGGTTAGAAGGTCGCATGTTAGCATGAGGGCGAAAGTACAATCGTGTGGATCGACTTGTGATGATTTTGACATTGTCACTGGCGTGAAGCAGGGTTGTGTGCTAGCCCCAGCTCTATTTAGTTTATATTTGACTGCCATGATAACAGTTGCTTTTCAGGACTCTGGGGAAGACGACGTTTTGGTGGAGTGTCGAGCAGAATGGAGCCTGCTGAATATTCGAAGATTCGGCGCCCCAACCCGGTTACATACCTCAACGATGCGCATGCTTCTATTCGCAGATGACAGCGCGCTATTCGCACACAGCGAGGACGAACTACAGCGACTGACCACGGCTTTCGCGACCGCGGCATCCAAGTTTGGATTGGATATCAACACAGGTAAGACATTTTCTTTCTTTCAGCCTTCCCGGGGCAGAGGTGCTGTCTGCGTAAACTCACCCCAAATCCGCGTTACTGGAGATTCTGTCGGCTGCTGCGCGAACTTTTATTACTTAGGTAGCAATTTGTCCACCAGATCTGTCCATGGACCGCGAGTTGAGAGCTCGTGTGGCAAAGGCTAGTGCTGCGTTCGGACGTCTTGAAAGACGTGTTTGGAAGAACCACAGCCTGAAGCCGAGCACTAAGCTCTTTGTCTACCGCTCAATGGTGCTGTCTATACTGCTGTACGGCAGTGAAACATGGACATTGTATCAGCGGAACGTGCGCTATCTGAGCCGTTTCCATTTGCAATGTCTAAGACGCATCTTGGGTATTCGGTGGTCGGACATGGTTCCGAACACTGAGGATACTGCGGCAGGCGGACAAAGGACTGGATGGAAGCCCCGCTGATGCTGAATCAGCTTCGTTGGCTGGGTCACGTCCGTCGGATGGGCGATGACCGTATTCCGAAGCAGCTTCTGTATGGACAACTGAAATCAGGTAAGCGAAATCCTGGTGGTCAAAAGCGGAGATACAGGGGGGTTGTGCACTGAAGTCTTTCACGTTGTAAAATTGATTTCAGATGTTGGGAAGACTTAGCGTTGAACCGGACGGTCTGGAGGAATACGATTCGGACGGGCGTCCGCGAGTTCAACGAGCAGTTATTACGCGGCCGAGAACGGAAGCGCGCGGTACGCAAAGGAACCATCGGTGCCATAGGTCGTGGTGACATGACTATATGGCGTTGCGATGTGTGCGGCCGTGAATGCGCTGGCCGCCTCGGATTAGTAGGTCACCAGCGTACTCATAGTGCACCGTCGGCGAAGAGACGACGAGTACGTTAGGCTCAGGTAGGTCATATCAGTATATCCATTTTATCTCTGTTAATGATTGCATCGACCAAGACTATGGTCGTTTGGCAACTAATCCGCTCTCTTTTCAGAAACTTGGGTGTCTGCGGTCTTCTACCCATTCTTATCTTCAGCTTTGTTGGTGTATTGTATGATGAATGGTTTGCCTGTTCTTTTCGTAGTCCAATCTGAATCTTGTTTTTCATCCTCATCCTCTCTAGAATGCACTAACATCACTCGTATACTGAAATGCTTCTTGTATTACATTTTACATATCTTTCTTCTCAGTTTAGATCTTGTCATTGTAGTCTCTCTCTGTTTATTTTCCGAGAGATAAGGGTTTCCTTTTCCTGCTAGCCATTCAATTGGCTAACCAGCATTGGCCGGCTGGACACGAAGGCCTCACTCACACACCTACTGGTCTTATTCCTTCGGGTTTACACCGGATACGTGGTGTGTGGGTGGAACGCGAGCCACTTGCGGTGATGGTTAAGGCGCGGGCGTACTTTGGCATCGGTCTCTGTAACAAGCTAATCCGAACCGCATGCCGTCAACCATATTCCTTGTATGTATGTGTACGTCGTCAATCAGATTGTCCTTCTGTGTGTGTTTTTCACCCGACCCAGTCCCATCACGTCCAGTCGCTTTGCATTATCCATCCATCGGTTTCATATTTGTCTACGATGAAGTCTTCTTCTCATTATCGTTAACAACAATTTCTTTTGTTGCAGTTATTATCATTTTCACTGTTTTTTTTTCTAACCACGTCGCAGTGGATTGTGGACTTATGTCCACATTACTGCATCACAAAATAACATGGTGCTTCCCAGCTAAGGTCCTCGACTGCTGAGTAGCTCATTCAGCACGCACTCATGTAACACAGACTTATTCTTTCAGCGAATCATGTGACTAAGGAGGACGAGTGGTCATTCAAAGTTAGCGCAGAAACTGATATTGCAGGTCGATTGGAGACAACTGTAAAGCGCACAGCAACACCGAAACAGCTCAAAGCGACGCATCTTTCAACGTATTGTACCTTCTCCTCCGCAAGAGACCAGTGAACAGCCTAACCCAAACGATCGTCAGGCCGGTTAGGCGGCTTTCCCGGTGGCCGTGGCTGAAACACTTATATTCTATGGAATGTCAACGACATTGTTGAAGATGATGCGAATTCCTCATACGGCCACGAGTAAAGTTGCGATACACACGCCAACCCACTAATTTGATGTTAGGGTGTCGTAGTGAATTTACATCCACTAGGTAATGTTCCCAGGTGCGGTGGCACTATCCAAGCGACTTCTACGTCATAGGAACTTTATGATTTTGGGGACGTCGAAGATAATCTAACTACAGCCTCCTTTTTGAGATCCTTAGTTGCACGTCCATGGATCGTTTCAACTCGTTGTTAGATTCCTATTTCAATGAAATCTCGTTAAACTGGTAACCTCACTCTGTTCACGGTACCTGGTGTAATCTGCAAGAGCCATGTTACACCCTGTTTTTACAAGCTGTACTTCAGATAAACGGGCGCCAGCGGGACGTTGATGCAGATAAAATGACGGGAACCTGGTGACTTGGGCCTCCAGCCTCCAGCCCCAGTGTTTACATTTGAAATGTTATTAAAAGTTTTTACAATACCGGTGTAGAATATATGTAACGGTTAAATGTTTACCACAAGCCTATAAAATAACTCATTAATAGGCAGACCAGGTGAAACGCTGATCAGAATCAAATAGCGTCAACCGTACAAAAACTGCAGATCATGAAACTTATCTGCGGATGGCTCGCAGCGGCGTTCTGTTAGTGTTCTTGCCTTCAGGAAGTGGATGCCAAACTTTCGCACAGTTCGACGTCAGACTTACTTTGGAAAGAAAGCTCAAGCTCCCCTTCGAAATCTTCATGAAACATTGAGAAATCATTCTTGTTGTTCAGAGGCCGAAAGTTGGTGATCGCTATCACGTATTTGGAGCAAATAAAAAGGCTTGTGTGCGCCAGAGCAATTAGCAAAATGAGTGACAGTTACCAAAACTGTGTGATTATTTACTGCCCATTTTAGTTACATATATATCCGTGAACTTGGTTTTTCTCTTTCACTCGAGTCATTCATTTTTCTCTAACCAGCAGCAGTGGAACATGATGGACGTTTCTTGCGTGATTCCGGGGTAAGATGTCCAGATTGTCAATCTGAATTTTGGCAGTTGCAGCAATAACGAGTGTCACTTGGAAATTGGTGCCAAGAGTAGCTCCACGTCGGTGCAGCAAGCTCTCAGAGTGGGTTTATAAATTACATGTGGTTCATAAGGTGCCGCTATGGGTTTTTGGGTCATTTTGCATTCAACTCCACGATTGTACCTTTGTTGTGAGCACTAGGGCGAACCAAGAGGAGAGCTCTGGTAACGGTGAGACCAGACGACTCTGCCGTGTGGAAGGGCGCCAGCCGTCCCAGTGGTATTGAATTATCAATTGCGGTGCAAGAGTACATTAAGGACTTGGAGCCACGGGTACTGTTGATACGCCTACCGGTCGAACAGGAGGATGGAAAGACAGATGAAAGATTCACTCCCATTGTAAAGGCTTCCCAATGTAAGGAGCATGGATCGTTCAGCCTGGGGCTAGGAAAAAGTGGAGGACCTCCTGCAAAAAGGGGGACCGTTCAGATCTAAGTCCTCAGCCATGGTCCGTCCCTCGAGTTCAGGAAAGCGAAACAAGGGGTGGTTGTGAGAAGTTCCTGAAGGTATTGTATACCAATGCTGGTATTTTTGGGGAACAAATGGGTGTGGTCTCGGTGGAACTAGTGGGGGAGGATGTCGTTGCAGTTGAATAGATCTGGTTACAAGGGGACTTGTCCGGCGACAACATTTACTCTGCGGGATATTTCATCCACAGCTTAGGTAGACGAGATGGCGGAACGGGTGGCAACTTTCTGTTGTTAATAGAGCAGCATTATGGTTAGCGCCAAGGAGAGGAGTTGAATGTGAGATATATTCAACTGTTAAGCTGTTCTCTAACATATGGCACAACAACATTACTGCTGCTGTGCGTTTATCGACGCCACTCTTTCACCTGACAGGAGGATGAGCAACTACTCAATGTTATTAGAAATCAAGCGAGCATGTCACAGCGACCCCTTATGGTAAGGGATTTTGATGCTTCAGAAGTGTATCAGAGATTGATGCACGCTGCTAATGGTGTTTGGTGGCGCAATGTTAGACCTCATAACTTCAACAAGTCAATGAGGTCCCTAGGTGAAGGGACGGTCAAACTGCTACAGTTTTATACGTTGTTATAACAAGAAACCTCAATAACATTTTGCGCTTGCAGGTTAGTACCTTCTTGAGCAAAAGTGATCATGGGATCATACGTTCTCAGTACAGCAGTGTCAAGGCAATCCCCTGTCAAATATCATAGATCCTTTAGAGACATGAATGTTCAACAACTAGGGTCGGTTGAAGTTGGATAGAGTTCCATGACCTCAACGAGGTCAGCAAATCCTGGGCCACCATCAAGGATAATCCTGTGCAGCTAACTGACACACATGCGCCACTAAGACGCATCAGGCATGAAGACAAGCCTCTGTGGTGAAAACGTGGGGTCGGAAAAGCGCAGAGGCATGAAAGGAAAGCCTGGGCTGTATACAAACAGCCTGGGAGGTACATCAGGTTTTGTAAGTATGAGGCGGCCACAGAGACATCCTGAAGTACGGAATGAATGCAGGAAAGTGTTTGAAATGGTTATGACAACGAACCACCGGCAGAACCCAAAGCCTTCTTTAGCAATGACCAAGACAGACAGGCCAATATGAGAGGAATGAGCAGCAATGTTGATATTTAGGGCAATGTTATTATAATCACCACCAAAAAAGGCGGAAGTTTTTGACGGATTTGGATGCGATACATATTCCGGACTCTGGAGCTACCACAATGGGACTCAGCACAGGGGCTGCAGGAGGTCCAGTGATGAAGGAAGTTGAAGTAGGGAAGGAAGAAGTCAAAGGTAGATTGGATAAGCTGGACATGAATAAGCTTGTGTGTTCGGACTGAATCCATTCGAGGATACTAAGACCTCTCAGTGATCTTTTACAGGGGCCACTCACTATGTTGTTTGATTTTACCCTCCAAAAGGCCCTCTCCGGTTGACCGGAGGAAGGTAGAGGTTGCACACATCCATAAGTGGGGTAAGAAACACCGGTGGAGCAGCCACAAGTGTGAATTCATATTGCATTCTCACCCAATTGACTTAAGCTATGAACAACGTCTGCGAATGCAGTATGCATTCACACCAGTGGCCGCTCCACCCGACTGACTTAGGGTATCAGTGACGTTTGAGAACTGTAGTATGCGTTCACACTAGTAGCTGCTCCTTCCGAATGACGTTTGCCATGAACAACATGGAGAACGAACACATGCGGGAAGTGATGAGAAACTTGTATTTGAAGCGTTTGTGGTACATGGTAATCATCATTTTTCGTCCGTTGATTGTCATATTGATCGGAGTATTTTTCTGCACCGCGATAGATACCTGGCGTTCTAACCATCAAGTCGCGACTGGCTGAGAGGTATACCTCCCAATGATCGGCAGGCAGCTTGAGTTTCATCTGTTTCCGTATACGTTTCGTATGAACGACACGCGACCTCAATCTAGTTGGAAACAATGCAGTAGAGTGAATAGAATTTACTTCTGAAGATTCCAAGTGATAGAGTGGGACATGATACCTTTTTTACGCCGCTGCATATCAACCGAAGATGAAAACAGCCATATGATAGCGTCATTTCCAACCATTTCCAAGGGCAACATTTCGTCGACCAGTATCTACCTGAAATCTTCCAAACAAGAAAAAGTACAAATATCGTATAGACAAGGAAGCTGGAAACGTTGTCATACATGTTTCATCATCAAATGTGTTAGTGTTCTTGTTGAAATGCAATGCCAACATTGTATGGTCGTATATTTCCATTTCGACCATATCTTCAAAACGCCGCAAAATGAAGCATTCTCAGGCTATAGAATGACGTATTTCATCTCGAAAATTGCAATGAGCGCATTTATAAGACTTGAAAAAGTGAGCTAACGCCAATAACGGGTATTTTCGCGAAAATGGTTGGAAAGGTTTTCATCACTAAACCAGTTTATTTGACACTTATTCGATGTATTTCAATTTTTCCATTAACGCTGCTTATTTATAATTGATGTACTGTAGGTACTTTGCCTGAAATTCCGATTTTAAAATTTCCAAAAATATTTAAAAAACGAGGATTCGCGCCAAAATGACCGTTTTCCCTTTTGAACGACCTTCAAGCGAATCCCTCGAAACGGACAACTGCCAACTGGACAATTTCAAACTGAAGACCTCCCGTCCCGGAAACTGAATTGAAATGAACTGAACCTGCACGGTTCTGCGCCGTGTATCACTGCATGCACTATTGCGCTCATTTTCTTGACTCTATACACTGCAGTACGGAATTCCTGGGATCCGTTACTTTCTATTTCTGCCAACAAGCTGCCGACCAGTTAATCTGCGTTTCAACTGCTCAATAATTATCTCTATTTACGGTTCTCTGCCGTGTATCAGTGCATGCCAATTGCTGAGCGCCTTGAAATCCTACGCATCGAGGCACGGAACGTTGAAATGTTCCAGTTTTCCACTTCCGTCTCCTACCCATTGGATCAGTTATCGCCGTTTAACTGCATCTGGTTTTCGTTTCATTATCGGAGTTGTACATTTGGAGAAGGCTCAAGTTCCCGACAAAACCGTTCAATTACTCCGTCATACGAGGTATATCGGAAACTGCTCAAAGCTCCGGTACGGCCACAATATCAACGCGGGTGGATCCACTCATTTTGACGGTACTAGCGGGGTTGAAGTAATCACCTCTTTGGAAATCAGCGGCTTATCGACGACATTCGAAGATGCAGGAGGCGGCGGATAAGAATTGCTTTAATGCTCCTTGGTACGCGGTGACTCAAGTAAGCCACTGTGTTGGTTGTTTCATCGTATCTCTAATAAGACTAACTGGGCGTCGGTTCAAAATATTATTTCCAGTTGACCATAATTTCCTTTTGTCTACCTATAAAATGGTCTCAGCACTGATTATGAGGTCCTATAATTTCTAGCTTCTTCCTTGTTGTCGCATTCCGTAATGCCCAAATACCCGGATCTTCCTCCCGCAATGTTGCTAATAATAATATGATCGGGCCTGAGCCAAATGAGTTTCCACGCGGTAAGCTCTCCGAAAATGGAAGAGGCTGGTATCTGTTGGGACAAGTGAAACGTTTGCTGTCACCCAGAATGCAGTGACCTGGAAGAACGTCTTTGCATGCTGTATGAGGGACATGCGTTTCTGAAATGGGTATGCCCTGTCCGTATCGTTTGTATCATTGGGCACAAGAGTTTAAACAATCCTGTTTCAACACCGTTAGTCACGGAAAACGGTCTCAGTCTAGAAAAAGTAAAGTCGGAGATCGGCCAGTAGTGGTCAACATGAGCATGATCAAGCTGAAAGCCAGATGGGTGAACATGCGCTATTTGTCGGTGGCGCCCCGAGATATGATGTTTAAGGGGAAGCTGATGAAGCTGGAGAAAAAGTTCAGGGGCTTCGTGGGGCGGAATACATTCAGGCGGGGGAGGGGATAATATGTGGTTTCAACGCAACAAGGAGAAAGAGTGAAGCATCTCCTGCTACCACATTGCCAGGCAAAAAAGGGTAGATGTAATGGATGCTTTGACAGCTCTTTAGCAGAGGGTTGATGAACAGGCAAGGATCCTTCCGGTCACTACAAGGGGATAGATGCTTCGTGGACAAGACCTTCGCACACTTGGAATAGGCTAGCGAGGTAGCTGCTGGTAGATGGCGAAACGTGATAATTCCTGGGATACCCTAACCGATAATGAAAGAAGGCCGCCATCGGAGCGTGCCATGCGATACCATGTGGTCAACCTGTTGCGAACCGTAAACATCCCAGAACATGTGGGGATTAAGAGGGTTCTGAGGTTGGGGAATTGGCAGGAGAAGACTGTCTCGAGTATGCGCAAATCAAGACCTTTTCTGGTTGAGATTACTGACCCTCGACAAGGACAGCTTTCTGTCATCCACAGTGAACATCAGAGACTATAGGAGGGAAGATCGTAATAACCCCAGATAACTCATCTACAGCGAGAAAGGATGTAGCGTTTTCAGCGAGACAGCCAACAGAAATTTTACCCTCTTTCAGGCTGCACATCAAGGAAATTTGCACGGCTGTGGTGCCCAGCAGTCCTGCTTCAAAACTAGCGCACTGTCGAGTCTGTCCACTAGTTTCCAAGAGAGCGGAGATGAAGAATCAGCAAGCGCATGCAAATCACTTCGGGCTGCAGTGGGCGTTGCTTCAGAGGGCCGTGCTAATCTACAACAGTTTGTTGCTACTACTCCAAAAATGGGGTAGGCCCTCGGACGTAGCGTCCGAGCTCGCCTCCTCTCACAACCTCGAGTTAACTTCAAGGAGGAAAGATGAGGGGAGACTACTTGTGGTCTGCACTAACGCGTGCAGCGTTGGAAATAAGTGGGGAGAACCCCGAGCAGTCGCCGCAGATGCGAATGTCATAGCGGTTACCGAGTCGTGGTTGAATCCGGAGACTGGCATTGTAAATCTCTGTTAATCCGGACATTGTATATATCCGACTGATCAACAGGATGGAAGGACTGGAAAAGGGTTATTGCTTCTAGTGACTCAACATCAAGAACGGCAATCTGGAAGAGCACCTTAAACACCCACCGTGCAAGTGGTTGTTTGATTCGTTAAACTGCCGAAGGTAACAGTGTTGCTAGCGTGCGTCTGTGGGGATCCTTTGACGACAGAGTCCGAGAGTGATGAGCTGTTGACATCTTTGGGTGATCACGCATGCCGAGCATAGGAGATCCTTCGTCGTGGAGATTTCAACGTACCGGAAGTTAGCTGGATAGAAAAGCATGCACCGAAAGGCGAATTCCTTTTTAAATTCCTACACACCAAGGCCTTGGTTCAACACGTAAACCAACACACCCGATGGAGGACTAGCCAGACAGCAGCTGTGTTGGACCTGGTGATAACTAGGAATCCGAATGAAATAGGCAACCTCGAGGTCGGACCTCCTGTTGGTCGAAGCGATCATGGGGTCATTAGCTGACATTCGCGTTAGCGACCGTTAAACCCCCAGATAAGTGGCGTCGGGCATATAGGAGAATCAACACTGACCAGATGGCCAGTGAGGCGAAATTAAAAGTATGGCCGGAACATGAGAAGGATAAGCGATGTTGAGATCATTTGGGCTGGAGTCAAAACCGATTTACTGGAAGTGCCTATCAACCTTGATTCCCTCCAGAGGGATATCCGCTGCGAGAGACCACTGTGGTGGAAGCTCAGAGCAAACAAGTTTCAAATCATGAAGCGTAAGGCTTGGGAGAGATTCAAATGCACGGAGGGAATTAAGCGTTAACTGGAGTACAGACGGGCGCAGCGCAAAGCCAGCCAGGTTCAGCGGGAGTGTCGACTAACATACGAGGAGAACTTGGCTCAGCGAGCCAAGCAAAACCCAAAGGCGTATTGCAATTACGTCCAGTCCAAAGCCTCCATCCGAGTGTCCGTTGGGTGTATCAGTAACGAACAAGGAGAGAACGCGTCCACTAATGAAGAGAAGGCCCAAGCGTTGCTCCAGTTCTTTGAGAAGGTGCATACAATGGATGGTGGCAGGTCACCGCACGTTGACTTCGCGCCTGATGTACCCATTATGGAGGAAGTGGTAGTCACTGCTGGAGAGGTGCGGGGTCAGTTAGCTAAGCTGAATGTTACGAAGGCAGCGGGCCCAGATGACATTCACCCGGCAATTCTAAGACCACTTGCTGATGTACTAGCTGCTCATCTGGCTGATTATTATACAAATCGATCGGTGAAGCGAAACTACCGGCAGATTGGAAGGTGGCCGCTGTAACACCGATACACAAAAAGGGTAGTACTGAAATGCCCTCAAACTATAGGCCTGTCAGCTTTGCGTCAGTTGCCTTGGAAGTGCTTGTACAGATCCTAAGGGACAAGATAACGCAACAAGTCACCATGTATAGACTGGTAGCGGTTTGGCAACATGGCTTTGTAGGTAAAGATATTGCCTTTCTAACTTACTGGCTTTCTTAGATGAGATTACCCTACGGACTTGAAAAGGGAGATTATGTTGAGGTCTGCTATTTAGATTTTAGAAGGCTTTCGGCTCCATAGATCATAGATTTTCAGTGTTAAAACTGAAGGTGTTTAATATATCTCCTGGTGTTTCAGCGTGTATGAAGGGCGTTACTGCATAATAGAAGTTTTTATGTGCAGGTGGAGGGCTCCAAGTCACACACTGCACATGTCACCGGTGGTGTTCCACAAGGGTCAGTTTTAGGTCCCCTGCTGTTCCTGATATACATAAATGATTTGTCGAAGAGGATCAGTAGTCCTATGTTACATGATCGCGGATGATGTGAAATTCGTGGGACGCCCGAACGAGTCTCTGATGAAACGGGACATCGATGGACTTCATCAGTGGACAGTTGACTGGGAACTCCCGTTAGATGCTGCAAAACGTAG
>LOND01001336.1:15798-26054 GCA_014220965.1 Paragonimus kellicotti | reverse complement strand
CGTGAATTATGTATTTGAAGTCTCTGGAAAGTGCTACATACTAACTCCACCTTCATTCAGCGCACGATGCAGCCACTGGTTTTCCCGCGTTCTGTGTGTCATTCCGGATGACTGACGCACTGTGTCACATGCGATCGTAGTCCTCTTGTTCATCTCATCTGCTATCTGCAAGAAAACTGTGTACGCATGTGTGGATGAACTCACTTCTTCAATTATATCAACAGGATAGAGTGCATGCCGGTTATGTTGATTCGCGCTCTCTTCGGCTTGTGTGTAACCAGTACGCTGTCAGCGGGCCCGTCTAAGTCGACATCCGTTGTGGGTGATGTGCGGGACTTGGTTTTCATAATCACTGGGGAAGTGCGAACAATGGCTATCCCCGACGAAAGCGTCGTCATCATGTTGCACACGAAGCTGCAATGTTCAAGGTGATTACCAATGAATCCCTTACCTCGCACTCAGATACCCTTTCGAAATGGAGTCGTGGAGTCCGTCCGTTCAGAGGTTTTTGGCTCGCGAACGTGGTCACTCTGAGAAGAGTGTTTTGACGTACCAGTCTACATCGACAACTTCACGACGGTCGCATCCGTACGTCGTTTGTATTTCGTACTCTCGCATCAGCCACTCGCTGTGGATCCATATTTTTGAATGGCAACAGCTAGGAAATCCCTTGGGTGCGTTCTCTTCTTCAACCGTCCGTTTGCATTCTCCAGCCTATTATTCGTACGATTGCCAAAGTGGACAACATCGCTTTGCGCAGGAATGGCCTGCTTGCTTGATGTATATCCAATGACACAACAAATAATTCGGGAACTTTTCGGTTCTGCGGAGGATATGTAAGTCACGTTTGAACCTACGGTATACGGTGTAAAGGTGCAACTTACTGTTCCTTCATTGTCTACCGTAGCCATTCGGTGGAAGAGATAACGACTGCGGAAAGAGTTCGTCTGTTAACGAACATGACAAACAAATGTTACCCACTTACGTGCTTACGTACGGCATCCCGTACATGAAAGTAACACATTATGTCGCAGCCGAACACCACATGGGCTGCTCTCATTTGCGCAGCCATTTTATCCATGACAAACGTCTTTACCACAATGTGCTCACCCATCATTTCTCGAAACATTTCGAACAGCTTACGTAGTGAAGCATACTTCTCACTACGAACGTACCCGTACATCACGGGTCGGCCGTGTCCCATACCATCTGTTACGAGGAACTGATATAACTTCCAGCTTCGAAAGTATGACAAGGTGTTCAATGACATACTTGTGCCTGTTTGTCCCGTGGGTAGCATCCACATTCACAACATGCGGGAAGCGTCGGAATAGTTCAATTTGCGTTCGCTGGGCAAAGCAGATATGCGTATATCTGTTGCCTTCATCCCGCATGGTGCGCACCACACCTATCGCACTAATCACCGACAGAACTTGCTCAAGGTTCTCTGATGATCCGTTACCGTTGTTACATAACAAACTCACTTGACAATGCAGGCTTTAACTTGCGGCGGATGTTTCCAACGTCAGCGGTTGTGATAAACTTCCCGTAAACATCCGCTACATACTGCTTAATATCAGCAGTTGGAGTGTTGTATTGAAACAGACTCCTGCATTCGTTCAATTCACCGACAGTGAGTCCACGATTTGTAGGATGGGACTCATATAACAGACGATTGAGAGGTGGTTGTGCTCTAGCTCGAGAGAGCACACAACCGGACAGTCATTGCGTCGGACCACATGAAAGCGTGATCTGCAACATGTATCGCGAGAACTGATTTGTTAAAACTAACAGTTAACCCACTAGACACGTCGCACTCCTCTGCATACACTCCTACGCCTTTTGTACTTCGTACAACGATAATAAATCTGCAGGGTTTTCAGGGAACCATGCAACCTTACCTTATCGTACTTCAGAATCGTTTTCGACCTACGGCTCGTCCCACGAACGTAAATAACGCCCACCTCCTCCATGTACCTCTGAAGGCACTCCTGGAACTGTGAGAAGGTGCGAAATTCACGGTTCTCAAACATCGCCTTGAAAGTCGCAATATAATCCATTTCCTGCAAATAAAAAATTAAAGAAATCATAAATGCATGAAAAATGAAAAATAAATGTAAAAATTACTTGAACATACTTGTGTTAAGCATTCTCACACGAAACCAACGAAAACAACAGCAGGCATATCGAATTTCGAAACCGATATACCCTAAGGTCGTTTTCAATTAACGGTCAGTTAAAACAAACACATTCGAGGTCATGGCACAGATTTCGATGCATTTCAATTTCAATCTTCATCCAGATACCCAAGGCTTGTTTTCAGCGGTTTCTTTCGAAAAAATATTTTTCCCAACTATGACAATTGAAAGAATCAAGGTCTACGACTAGCATTCAATTGCAGTCTGCTAAATAGGAGAGACGAGTTGCAAACGGCGATTCACTGCGTAGATATTTGCTTGCTCAAGGGAACATGGCTCAAAGAAGAAATAGATCTGGGGGGTTGGACTCGTAGGTTCCAAGGGTATCGCAGTGACCGTGACAATGCCGTTAGGGTTCAGAAACTGCAACACGTATCAAAATTTTAACAACTTCGGCAACTTCAAAAAGATTTTTACCACAAAGATTACAGAGATATTTTTGGTCTACCGATTACACGCAGCCCGACTGCATACATTCGCCAGCATGCATTTTAGCTCCGGCGATCTGGCCTTCTGACTACTCCGCAGACTGGTAACATTTAATCCCTCGGAGGAAACCTCCGAGGGATAGGTTCGTTTTTTGAGATATGTGGATATGAACCGGACCGATGTAGACCATTTTTGTCATCGGTGGTTGTCTCTCCTAAACTGTTGCTTCGTCGTCTTGTTCCCTCGGGGACGTGATTTGCTTCCTGACCCTGGTTAGTGCCGAGACGCTCGCTTTTGATTTCTGGTGCAGCCGACATCGCCACATACGGGTCAGATTTATGATGCATGGCTGTGTCTCCTACAACTTTTATGCCTGGCATCCTCTGAGCTATCGTATCAGCTTTAGTCAGTACCAGATCTCGGATGTTGCGGTCTCTAAATTCGACTAGCAGCGGTCTGGGACGGTTCGTTTGTGTGTTACTTACAGTCCACTTACCAAGTCTGTGCACTCGGCGCCATTTCGTCGCCCCGGGTAGCCCAGCGTTTCGCAGAATACTTAGAATTAACTGTCTTTCCGAGGATCTCCTATGTTTGGGATCCTGTATGATCGGTTCGGGGGCGTGGATAATTATGTTCCTGTCCCTTTTTAGGGTGGCCTCATAGGAACTTTGTATTTGTCTAACTGCATTAATATGTTTTTGGAGAGTGGTCGTGAGGTTACGTAGATGTGCCTCATGTTGCACTATCCGTGTGAGCACCGAATCGACGTTAGTCGGGCTACTGGGACTTAGGTGCACGCGATAATTTGGGGGCGTCCTGTAATCTTCCTTCATTTGCCCACTTGGTGTCAAAATTATTGGTTTCCAAGGTCCTGCAGCTTTACTTGTAGTTGGCTTTTGTGATCCCTGAGCAGCCTCATTGCCCTTTTGGGGTTTTGGGGAGACCAAGGTGTGGTTCTTGGGGCGTATCACCGTTGACGTAAGTGGCGTTGAGCGCACAAGTGGGCTTCCTCCTGGTTTGGGGCGTACGGACCGCTTGCAATGCGCACACTCTTCTTCGAGGTTCCGTATTGTTTAGTCACGGTTTTCGCAGGAGCAGAATTCCCAGTTTGGTTAGTGGCTTGGTTTTGGGGAACGGGTACAGGGATTCGGGTTGTGTGAAACACTTATTACGGATTCCGATCTGTCTGAAAGACTAAGCGACTTTCTTCCTCTAGTCTTGCATTCTACACAGACCCAGCACAGGTCAGAATATTTGCCGTGCAGTTTATATAGCTCTGTGCTTATGCATGCACATGATTGATGACACCATCTATCGCATATGTCACATTGAATCCCGGCCACTACCTTTTTGCCACACTGCTTGTTAAGGCAAGGATAAGAGACTCGGGGCATATTGTTAGCAAGATGTTTGTCTGGCTTAAGATAACTTAACTTACAAACAGTTGATCGGAAATAACCTGCGACAACGGTAATTTGCTTTTAAGATGCTTACACACTTTAACCAAATGCGAGATACTTACAAGGCAAAAGACAACAAAAGGAAACAACTTATTTTCAAAATTCGAACTTCCCGCGCGCAACGTCTGATCAACAAACGCCCGCTTGACACTGAGCAAAAATCGACCAGTTCCCGATACTCTTGGTCCCTGCCTCGAACCCGTGTATCAATCGTCGAATCGCTGAATCGCCGTGTGCGTAGTCCTTGAGATGACCTTGGGAAGCGGCGTGTGATGTCTGGCGGTATATTAGGCGCCGATTGGTCGTTTTATCCCTTAGATCAGCCGCTTACCATCGTGAGTAGTGCTTGGTTGAGTCGTTTTTGACAGTGATATGATATTTAGTTCTACGTTGACGTGTTTCTTCTTCCAAGTTGATGCATATGCTTTGCCTTGACTTCCACTGGCAGTCCTACCAGTGCGTATTTACAAGTTGGTACTTACAAAGAGCTCTGTTTAGCGTAGCTGGCCTTTCGCTAACTTTTTTGAAATTACTGTAACGCTGACATCGGAATAAAGTTTCGCTGCGGCTGTGTTACCTCTGTTAAGAGTTTAAGAGACTGCAGTCTCTTGACATAGGCGTGTCAAACGACAACCAGCTACGCATGTGCTATGCATGTGCACCTTTTCGGTGCTTATTTCTTTTAGTCAGTCATCTTACGAGTTGACCGTGCTATCCAGACCACAGGTTTTTCTATTCTGTTACTGTCAGGACTTTCCGAATCAGCCTTCTTTTGCTGCAGGACTCCACTCTTGAAGCAGTTTTGCTTTGCGTCTGCGAAAGGACAGCCGGTGACTGTTTAAGATGGCCGATTGTTGCAGTTTTTGATCATCGGGATTCGCTGTCAGTCTTATGCATGGGACGACATCAGTATTTAGGTAACAACGGTGCTAAGAGATTTGTTTTAGTAGCGAAAATGAAGAGTTAACTCACCCAAATTTTGAAAATCCATTATGAACGTTAGCACGACTTACCAAGTTGCACAGCTTTCAGCTAACCCCCAGGCTTCTAGCATTTTTAAGGCAGTCGGACTGTAACGTAACTTTGTTCACTTTTTTAATGAGATAAAGCAGTAAAGGTCGTTAAGAATCTTCCTCGTAGTGCCAACTTGTCTTCACTTGTTTAACTGTCTGATTGTAGTCGAACATTGCTTACAGGTTGCTGTTGCCTTTACTATTTGGACATCGGCTCTCAGAGATTCCCTGCATCAAGTTATCTACCCTTTACCCGGTTTCCTCACCGTCATAGGTCCTTTCATTTTATTCATTATCCCAGTCAGTATCGTTTCACGCATACTTCTGTTCGATTGTATGACGGTGTCCACTACCGACGTGTATCAATCAATAATGACATTAAAAATAATCGTCAATAATTATATTAATAGCTGTAAGCTCTGAGTATCAGCTTACAAGTCACTACTTGAAGTCCAACTGCCAGGTTTTCGTCCGGATTAAAAGTCTAATTTCTCCCTCTTCTAATCAACACAATGTCCATCGTATGCCCTCAATTACCAAGTTACACTCTTGTAGCTTGATGTACGTTGTCACTCTGTTCAATAATTTCTGTCGTCCGTGACCCTCTTGTTTGATTCTGCTCTGAGTCGTTGGCACCAGAACCCAGCACTGAGTGATTTTGGAAGAGTAGCAGCTTAAATACATGTTCATCTTGGTTGTTATATCCTTCGGATGAGTATCGCTTGCTTATGCATTTCGACATCAGCTTTATGGTGTTTGATTTATTCTCAATGGACTATCTTTACCATATCCAATTTATGTTGCAGTCATTCTGACGAATTTTTACGGCGCACAAGCGTGCTGATAGCCTTCCGCCATGGTGTCCAAGAAAAAGCTTGCTTCGGAACGACGCCGGTAACTTCTCACTGTATACCTTCTAACAATACCCATAGTATTACATCAGGCTTTCGGTTCTTAATCAGCTTTCTTAGCTTGACTTGTCATTCGTTGCATCAGTCGTGGACCGTGGCTGTCACATTCATCGCGCTTCTACTTGTTTGCGGCGGATGCTGTAAGTTCCACTTTCATGAATTTTTCTACATATCACGCATTTCAGACGAGTACATTGCCTATCAAATTGGCCTTATCGTATCACATTTTTATGGTGCATTGAGTTCCGAAAGCCATATCCGATTCATTTGGACTGTTCGTTTATCCATTTTATACGTATTCTCCATGTCTCTGGTTAGTTTATTTTCTGTCAACGTTTGGATTGTTTGATTTATTTTCGTTTAAGGTAATCGCCGTGAAGAGCATGGTTGCCGGGCATCTGTCTCTACTGTTACGAGATGTTCTCACAATGAGGTTGCAGAAGTACTACTTTGGTGCCAAACAATTTTACAGCATTAACAATTTGATTGATATGGATAATCCGTGAGTGTCTTTTCCTCCGTAACTTATAAACGTGGGGGTCCTCAGCGACCAGCGTTTCACTCAGGATGTGGGAATTGTGTGCAATTTGTTGGCCGAGATTGTCCCCGTAATTGTTATCAATCCGTTTCTCGTGATCTTCTACACTTATAAATGCGTGAATAAGTATGTTTTTAAGCAATGCATGATCAGTTTATAACCGTTTGTTCAGAGCTGGGTGGCTTGGACCTTTGTCGGCCTACGTTATGTTCATTGTGTTCGCTATTTTGACGCGCTTACTCACCACGTGGACCTCCAAATCCGTCTATGAAATGGAAAGACAAGAAGGTAACTTCCGGTAAGTTTCACTGGTATTAGAGTGGTGGATGTTTTTTCCCTCTCGTCGCCGATTCATTATTTGGTGGTCACGTGAACTAAGCAGGACTGTTGTTTTGATGCAAAAGGCTTTTCCGGTATTAATGAAACATTCCACTAGATAACTCAGGCAGTTTTCCGTCGAATTCGTGATGAGATTGTAACCACCCAAGTGCACTTGAATGGTCAGTGTACGGATAATACAGTAGTCTACTTCCTAGCTGTTTCACTCATAAAACCATTCCATCACACATCTACTCTTCGCCACTAGGCCAGATAGTTTCCAGCCTCCACACTCATAATCATCATCGTCATAGACAGCAATACGTTAGTGGCTCACACTGATGTTTAACTGCCTCCACATACCACATGTTTGTTGTTGTAGGACACACCTTACTCGTATGACAATTGGGCCAAGTAGAACGTTTTGACACCAATCTAAGTGATGTGCACATCGAGCAGCGGGCTCACTATTGCAGCACTTTCTGAAACTTCCCGGAACCTATCAGGCAAATCGTTTGCACCCAGAACACTAATGTACTGTGCAAATTTCCGTTTTCGTTCACGTCGCTGAGCGAGCGAATTTCGCGACGCTGCAGAAACACTGCAGAGTTTCTACACTAAGCCCAGGATTGAAATGTTTATTCGCTCGCTTTTCGTTAATTGTAACCGGCAACTTAAAATCAAACCACATATATCAACGTTTGTTTTGAACGTGATGCTTTGTTTTTCCAAAGTGCATTCGATTTAACTGAATCCCTAGGTAACCTATCTGCATTATCAGTTCTTCCGGTGTCTCAGTTTCTTTCAATTCTGTAGCGATACCCGTCAGACATGAAATGATCCATCAAAGCGGCGAGCTTCCGTTGTTAACGGAAATCTTAGTCACTACTGCCAATGCAGTGTTCTTTCTGCTGCTACAACCCGTACTCTCACGTTAGACGCCAAGCCAGAGATGCTACTTGTTTACCTTGGTTGCCGAAGGAATATTACAAATAGGTTTACCTGTCTGTTTTGTCAACTAAAAATACAGCGATCCCTATGAACCTTTTACTTGCCTTGGTGATCACTTTCGCATTTCCTGAATACTTGGTACAATCGTTTCAGGGTTAATGGATGGGTCCACCTTGAATTTACTGGGGACTAAGTGCATTTGGAGAAGTCATATTCATTGCGGTTACGAGAAATCATTGGAAAGTATGTCCTATACGAAATCGGACGTCCGTGGCCTCCACCAAGCTACGGATTGGCTATATCGGACTTCACGTTCAACAGTATCCGATTAGACGTGGTTGGCATAGGTGCTACGGTTGTGTCAGCTAAATCTACAGATTACGTTTGCCGTTACTCCCTGATTAATGTGCAGATTTACTCCCTAGACACTGTTTCCTTCGTTTGTACGAGAAGCTAGGGGTTCCGTTTGATGGACGGAATTCACACCTTTCTATCTCTAGTCTAACCTAAGCTCACGTTGCAACTCCATTGTTGTTTCGTAATCCTGCACTGACTATTGGGCCATCACAACTGAGTCCGGATGTCACTATCCTGCTGATGACGTCTTTTTAGCTCAAAATTGTATAGGTTGTTACTAGTGGACGCTGTAGAGCCATCTTGTTGACCATGGAGAACAAAGGTTTTAGTCGCCACCAATGAAGGATACAGGACACAAACGGTGGTCGATTATTGCGTGACACTCAATCGTTCCACGTACCTCGATGCCTATCCGATGCCCAAATCGATTGAAGTAATCAATAACCCGGTAATTCATGAGACTTCCGATGCTTCGAATTTGAAGATCATCTACCGTCTATTTTCAATCTTCCCAAGCGAACGCCCGTTCATGCTTTACTTAACGACGAATCACTGAAAACGAGCTTGTTCGCCACACTATTTTTGTATAACAAACTGTCATTCTTATCATTTTCAGCTTTGGACTGTACATTTCGGTACCGTAACCCAGACTAGCGTTAGTCCTGATGGCATCTTACGAAGTTGCACAATAATCGGTTGGTACAAATGTATAGAGAAAAACGGTAGAGAAGGGGTACGAATAAAGGAAAATCAAACTACCGATTTTGCTGTGTATTGAAATGAATAACGTCCTCTCCTGCTTCCGTAAGGTCACTGAGAAAAGACCTCGGGGTACACAAAGGTGATCTCGGTTGGTTCCTGAGTTCTGCGCTAAAATGTGACGTAACTTCATAGGCTCATAGGTTGTTGCTGGGGTGAGAAAAATCTGTTTGGACGTTACTGTTTCCTTTTTGGTCGGTGAAAAATTGTGTTAGACGGTTTATAGGTGTAAGAAAAAGTTGAATGGAAATAGGTAGAAGTCAACTTCATTGAGGCTGTTGGTTGCAAGCATATCAGCAACGAACACAGAGTCTCACCAAATCGACTTTCCGTCAGATATGCGTATTTAATGATCTGTGGGACTGGGCTGAAATGATGGGTAGAAAGTTTATAGTGCAAATTGTATCTAACGTATGTACCGATCGAGTAGTGTTTTAAATCTCTCAACAGATTCAGCCGTGGTTACACAGTTGGACAATGCGTTCCAGTGTGAACAAATCTTAAGTGTGAAGCACTTCTAATTCCAAAGTAACCTGCCTATTCTATTACTGAATTTCAACGAGTGGCCGTTTAAACGTCCATCCTTGTTTAGTGGGACGAGATGTACCAGTAGGTCACCCTGGGTGTGGGGTATTTTGTAAATATGAATCAGGTCTACCCACAGATGTATGTAGTTTACGGAGAACTGACCTAATTCTGCTCGTCTTCTTGGGTATAGGATTTTTCTGGTGGCCTGTCTCTTAACGCTTCCAATAGGTTCGAAGGCCTTTTCAAATGAAGACAATAGGCTTCTTTGTCCTTTTCCAGGTGTGGCCGAATTATCGGAGCGAGAATAGTGGGAATACATAAGGATGGAAGGTTCCACAAATTCCCACCAAGGGATTTAGGATTATTTGTAGTGTTTTAACCATGGCTGCACAATTTGTAGACAGACACGAACTATCTGTCACTGTGGTCTTTTTGTCTCGTCCACATACTAACACGGTAAGACGATAGACAGCACAATTTTGATGTCGTCCTGGCATTATCTCAGCTCACACACATACTGCATCGGTCGTCTCGCAGTATAAACCGGGTCGCCCTATCTGCAGGGTGGATAGGCGAAAACATGCTACTGCTGACCCCTCCCCCACTGTCCTATCAAATTTAGCTCTCAGGCCCCTCCCGACCTCCATTTCTGATAATTACTCTACAGGTCCCACAACAGATGTAGCTAACTGTAGTAACACTGAGCCGGTAAGTTCCGTCTCTTGCCTTTCAGCTTCAGGCCTCCCTCGTCCCTTGCTTAGACCTAGAAACGCGAAGAGATATATTGTCTGTGT
>LOND01001336.1:0-12623 GCA_014220965.1 Paragonimus kellicotti | reverse complement strand
GCTCTCGCACGAACGCTAGCACGAACGCTAGATTCGTTGCACGTTGATGTCTGCTGTATCTCGGAGACTAGAATCCATGACAGTAGTCAACGTATGGAACTAACAGCACCCGCATTGTCTACCCGATACTGGTTATACACTTCGGGTGACTCCATAAGCATAAGTGTGAACCACTGATGTATTGCTGTTTATGATGATGATGACGATGTCGAATATGCATGACATTACATCTGTTGACATTGAACGGCAAATTGTTTTCTGTAGACCACTAGTTTAGACAGTCTCACTCGTTCCGTTGTTTTGTCATATCTGCCGGACGCTCTAGAACTTACCAGAGCTTTGTGCCATTAGCGTAAGGCCACGTCGGTGATTCAACTGTATTGGATAGTTCAAGAACGAAAAGAATGGATAACTTTTTTATTCCTAAGATGGATCCTTGCGGGACGCCGCTGTTGGCTGGGAACCACTCTGACAACTGTCCGTCCATTTTGATGTTGAACTTACGTGTAGTTAGATAATCCTCGGACTACGCGGGTAGGCGCTCATCAAGGCCATAACTGTTGAGTTTCTTCAGCAAGACGAAGTGATCAACCCTGTCAAACGCCTTGGAAAAGTCGTGATAAACTTCGTCTATGGCCTGTCCTGCCTTCATCCAAACATCACGAGCAGTCAGCAGATTCGTGACGCAAGAGTACCCCCTACGAGAACCATCTTGCTCCTTGGTGATCCGTTCGAGGTCTTTGCCCGAAATGAATCATCTAGTAAGCTCTCCATCACTTTGGTGACCATTGAAATCAGTGCTAGTTTGTTGGGCCATCTCTGTACCACCTTTGAAGATAGGTGTGATTGTGAACTGTTTCCAGGCTTTCGGTAAGACGCCGGTTGACAAGGAGCGATTGAAAAGTGCTGTAAGCGGTTCTTCTAATTTCGTGGCGCATCTTTTCAAGGCGTCATTAGATATCGAGTCTGGATCAGGTGATTTGTGAGTTAGTAAGTCCTCTAGTTTGATTCTGACTCGTGATACTGAAATTTTGGTTAATTCGTTTAGGTTGTCGTTTTTGTTCTTAAAAATCGCTCGTGATTTGTAATTATTCACACTCACGTACTTTCTTCCCGAAGTGTTGGCTACTTCTGCATCTATATTGGTAAACTCACCGGAGGTTTGCATTTGCGAAATGGCAACCTTACTCCATGCGTCCGTTGCGATTTCGCTGTAGAAAAGTTAGAGATTCATTTTCAATTTTTGAGCAAGATCGCGTTGATAGCAAAGTGTATCCTCTCTGGTAGCGACCGTGGCACAATTGCGCCATATAACATACTCAACAAACGTAAGTTCGGTCTGCTCTAGTTAATACCTGTTCCAGGCTGAAGGTTTCAATGTAAACAAACATCCGGTTTTATACCTCAGGCCTCGGCTTTCTACTAGGCCGGGGATACTTAACTAGTACATGGTTGCCAACAACATCGGAGACTTCCTCGATGGTGAGCTGCCAGTGTGCATCCAAGCTGTGGCCACTCAATCTTGATAAGTTCTGTCTTCATCCCTGTGAAGTGTGTCTTGTGATGGATCTTTTGACGTGTATTTGGGAGAATACGTTCTCATGTTCCGTGTATATGCCTATATTCAACTATCCTGTGATCACTGCGACCAAATGAAGCTGTGATATTTAGATTGTTTGTCATATCCACCCCGTTGGTAAGGATTTAATCAATTACGCAAAAGACGGAATGGCATGAATCAATTTGAATCTTTGCGGTAAGAAACTTTGAGGGTTGCCGCACCTCAGACGGCTGAAGTCGTTACAAGGTTGATTCCTATATGCAGTGTTAAATATTAACAACGATGTTAGGGCTGCTTCAGAATGTCCACATTAAATGTAGTACGAATGTAATAAACATTTTGGGCGCCATATTCGATGTGTTTTTAGCTATTGATTTGGGGATAACACTGTCTTGCGGGCAACTTGCAGTACTGTACGTTTCAGTCACTGCCTGTGGCCTTCGTCAAGATTGTTACAGTCAGTTACAGCCCGTACATTACTGTCGACCCTGTATCTCACAATCATGGGGAAAAACGTTGTTTTTATACGTGACCTTATGGAAGAAATTAATATAGAGTGTAACCTTGGGTACAATCATTCCCGGCTGTTTATTGGATTAGCGGTTTATATGTCCATACAACAGCTTTCCCCCGTATATGAACATTAATTTGACTTTAGTAAGAAAGCTCGTGTTCTTTCTGGACGCCCACCTCCGTTGCTGTACGACCTACAGTTGGAATGAGCTAGTTCTCCAAATGGACAATTATAGTCTGAGATTACTGAAATTTATTTATCGAAAAGCGAAATGAATGTCCCACAACAGAACGCCCACCTGTATTATGTGAAAAATGATGAGGCCAAAACCTTTCACCTAGAGCTTACTGATACTTGACACTACAGTTTGCACTGAGCTTCATGTGTGGACGTTCGCACACTCACTCATCACAGTGAAACGCAGACCCCTGCTTCGTTCCTCTGAATGCACGTGTTCTCACACACGCTGATCGCATACGAGCGGTTCCATTTTATTTGTGTTCTGTTAACGCGTATATTCAGTTGCTCATCAAACCGTGCTTACTTTATCGTCTGGCGGCTGTTAACCACACTAATGGAGGAAAATGTTATATGATCCGTACTGCCGTGTATTATGCCACCATCGTTGCTGTTTTCCTCACTACTGCTAACCGTTTCTTTCCTGTCACTTCAGCCATTAGGTCTCATCTTCTAGTCGGATAAAATCTGTACTTCATGACCTATTTTCTCTTGCTTTAGCTTTATTAGCTCTACGTTACGGTTTACATCCCTTTGTGTTATGGTTAGTGTACATTAGTATGAAAGCGTCGAGTGATTAGCATACCGTATGACACTTGCTGTTAATGCCTCAATCTCAACATCACGCTTTCCAGATGGTTTATTGGTAATCATCATGCCGACTGTTGCGAGTTACATGGTTGCAGACTCGAACCTCGGTTACTGCGGTTGCCGAATTTTATTTATCAGAGCAATCCACCTGTGGCTTAGTGTATCTCATAGTGGCGATCGTTCTGTGACATTCGAACTTGAAGCTAATTTAACTGCCTTAATTTAGGGTCTGCTGTATTTGTATGATATTTAGGGTTGTAGAGTCATGCTAATCACCAGCCATGCCTAACAAACGTGGTCTGCCCACAAGTCATACTACTAGACATTAGGTTGCATTGTGACTCATGTAGACGAAGCTGGTTTGTCGCCCAGGATACCCTTCGCATTGCTCACAGGAAAAAGAAAACGACGATGAAGATTGGAAAACACATCAGAAACCGCCGGGATTACATCAGGACTATTAAGAGACGTTAGCCCTCATTTTGTTGAAGGTTACTCCGTAGGTTTTCTTTTCACGAAACTACCCGTAAGACAGTTTGGTCGTTTGCCGCAGCTGGATCGCAACTTCTGCAGTCGAGAAGCCCTCATGCCTCAAAGTGTTCGAAATGCCTCGTTGATAACTCTTGCCAATCGCACGGTTGCAGGCTTAAGGGTAGATCACTTAGGCTTAGCCGGTCACCTAATAACAAGTTTCAGAGCTGACCACACAAGGCGTTTTAATTAACCGGACCGAAGCCGCGAAACCTCTTATAGTGATGTGATAAAGCGACCTGGTCTGCTGTTAGCACAGTTCCGAGTTCTTATGTAGTTGATTAGAAATTAGTGGAAAACCGACCAGATTCGTATCCATTTAGCTTGGTCACTTACTTTCGTCTTCACCAAGTAATTTGGTTTGTGTTGCGATGGTTGTTCACGAAACGCCGCGTGAGAAGCGCATCTATTGTTTCCATGTGTTTCCTCAAGTTTCACTTTTAAATGGAGTACTCACGACTGCGAATCAGTGTTTAGAAGGTGTTCGCTTTCGATGTGTAAAGGTTAAATGAATACGATCCCTTACTTTCCAAGACGTATAACTAAGTTGACTCACTGTGTTGTCGCAAGTATTTTGTGAGCCTTCTTTTCGTTTTTTTTTCCACCGCATCCTCGTTCGCATATGTATCACGTGCTTTTGTGTCCTCCTCTATTTCAGTTTCGTTCACACTCAACTTCGATGTTCCAGCGAGAGTGCGGCTTTTTTAAACGTGGGTCGTTCAGAACAGTACTTTATCACGCTTGCGTTTCGACGCTTGTTGCACGCGTTTCGTGTTAGCGTCAACCGAAAAGCAGTCTTACTTTGTAAGTCCAGTTGACATGAGCGTAGTGAATGATGTTTTGGTACTAGTCGTCTGGCAACACTGCATTCTGTTGTTTCATCAGTTGGTGCATAATTGTTTATTTGGTGTGACCTGATTATAATGAGTTTTCAATTTCAGCTTCCTTTGACTGCTTTAGTTCGTTATCTGCTGATAACGTTCCAAGCATTACGCGGCCTAATCCGGCCAGCTACTTTTAACCGCCAGAGCGTTCTTATTTCGATCTTGAATCGATTCTCAGCTCGCTTGTCTTTTTTTAGCAGTTGCCCATTCCTTCAAGATAAGGTTAGTGCACGCTTCGTCGCTACAACATTGTGCACTGCGAGCACCTCCCGTTTACGATTGTTTTCCTTTTGTTTTGTTTACGTAACTTGTGGGGAGGCGGGCATCCGCTTTTAGTGATATTCGTGTATCATGCATCCTTTTTCGTCGTTATTATTCTACTTTGTTGCGAGTGTTTTGTTGGACTGCACTGTTTCGTACGCTACTTCTTCCGGTTACTTTTGAATTGCCGATTGACGGGCCTTCATCATTTGCACCTCCATTTCGCTGCTTACTCGGAAATGTTGTAACACATTTGTTTTTAGGTAACAGAAATGCTAGTGCTAATCGGTTTAATGTTATTTGCGACTTCGAAGTGCAGAATCATCTTCAAAAATGGGCCGACCTGCTGGGATTGTTATTTTTTCGATGGAAGTTCATTTCGACAACAATGTATTTTATGACTATAGTTTGATAAAATATCAACGTGGACTGTAATTTTCACCAAATTGAATCTACACTATCTATTACTTGACGGGACTTCTTTTTTCAAGTTAAAGATTGTCTGTTGTTACTACTCATAATGCAGTCTTAAAGATTGTATCACAGTGCTTTAAAGTGTATCGATTTCCTGTGTTTGCTCTCTTCTCTGCACCGATTGCGCTTGATAACATTAGTATGTTTGGCAGGTTATTTGTTGGGAAATGTCAAGAGTTTCTCTTTGAAAACTTCTGTTTAAACGTAAATAAATGATAGATACTGATCGTTGATCAACTAGAAGCCGGCGACGTTTACACACGTTTTATGCATTAATTCCCTTTGTTCCCTTGAATCACAGTTATTACTACCATGAGTGCCTACACTGGCGCTATTCTCAACTATTTAACCTTGGGAGTCGTTCTGTTTTCCGGCTATTTCGGACCGATGACATCTATGGAAATCACTATGCTGATTAGTCAGGTACTTTTTGGGTTCCTGACCGTACTTTACGTTTTCGGCTTTCAGTTAAGATAAACGCTGTCCGTACACCATGGCATGTTTAATGTCATTTCATACCTTTTGTATTGTTTCACTTGTCTAGAAAAGCAAATGGCGCAGCACTATAACCACATTCCTATTTTCTCAGACGTGTGGGCGAACTACTATCGATTAGCCAGTCTGATTGAAACAGACGAGTGTTCGTGGCACTCACTTACATTAACATTTATGGTTTACACATCTTTTCCAGTTGAGAAGGACACTTTAAAATATCACCTTCGCGTGCCTCAGTGATATCTTGAGGTGACATCCTTAACTAGGAAAGATAGAGTGTGTTTATCTGCCTATCTATCGATACGCATGAAGCTGATGGTGATCAGACGCCAACCAATTGGCTTGCTCTTTGGCTTTAACTGTTTTTTTTAGTGAGGCGCCGCGAATCGAGTGATTGATTGACTGAAGGAGTCATTCAGACGCCAGTCCGTGACCTAGGTTATGACCGATAAGCCTGAGTGCAAATTTTCTATCAGCACGTTGTTCTCACTTCGCAAGTTGGAGATCTCAGGGACGTGTTGTTTTGGTATGTATTCTGTTGGACATTGTGTGTTGCCCTATTTGGTTGGGCATCTGCTTGCATTCACCTCGCCCTTCGTTATGTAGTTTCGTATTGTTGAAGGGAATTTTAATCACATAATTTCCTCAGATATGTTTTTCCACACGTGAATACAACATGATGAACGTTTTTCGACAGAAGACCGCTTTGGTAGTACGAAGTATTATTGTGTTACATATCACGCGTAGTGGTTTGTGAATACAGTCTAATTCTCATTTGGATGAAGATAGATTTCGTGTTGTCTACATGTTTTTGACGGTTTGAGTTGAATAACAATTATGACAATTTCGATTGTTTTGCTACTTTCCTAAAATTAAAGGGTTTCTTATTCTGTGTACACCTCCACTGCTCTTGTACAGATCGTTCGCACAAATTTGCAACAGTATCATCACGGCTTATCTTCACGCCTTATCCACAGCTGACGAACGTAATAGTTCCACTGCGCTTCTCGCAACACTCAGTGGTCTTTCTGAATCATTTATTCTCAATAATACTATTTTGAATGGCAAGTGACGTCAGTTCGCATAGCGTATCAGAGCTCATGTTCTAGTTCATCTGAAATCGGATAACGATTCGAAGTGTTTCTTTTAATAATGCATTTACCTTCTGAGTTTCACTATGACGCACGTTGCCTCCTGACTGATTAATTCCCATTGAATACAACCAGTAGGGTGGACCGTGCACGTCTCTTTAATGTGGTGAACTTCAAGTTTCATTCACGTGTACCAGGAGCGAGCTGACTTAATCGTAATGACTTTTGCTTGGTGGTCTTGACGTCACTGGTGCTTGTTAACCTTTGCTCCTCCCTCTAACTTGTGTCCAGCCCGTTTAGCCTAGATGGACACGGTAGCAAGTGCTGGTTTGGTTTTGCGACTGGAAGCGCGTTTTATACGAAATTACCATCAGAATTAAAATCCTTAAGTGGTTGTTTAGACTGGATTGAATGCTTTTGTTTTAAAATAATTAATTTGATGTCGTTCATGTAGACCGATCGCAATCCTGACGCTCATCAGTCATGCATGCGATCGCAGGGTTGAGTCCCTGTTGCTGCGGTAGCCTTTTTAGATTTGAGCAGCCTTCCAATCTCTTTCTCTCATTTGGTGTCGGCTGTCACCTGACAACAAATACCATGTGGCATAAAAGCTAGTAACTCAACTTTTACTGATGGAGTTAATTAGGAACTTTATCATATTGCCTTGATGAAGAATGAAAAGGATGGTTTATCTGGTTATTCGGCTGTTCTGCCAGTTTCTTCGTTGACATTGTTGCTCAAACCTCCCATTCATACTTTGATCACATCTGCCTTCCCGCACACACGTTTCAGACCAGTTTTTTCCTGCTCTACCTGATCAACAAATTGACAACGCTTATTGCTTTGGCTACCCAGATCAGCCAGCTGGTCGGTGTGGGGCACCGGTGAGTTTGCGTGCTTTTCTTATTGATTTCTTATGCTGCTTATGAGATGTGGCCGAACGTATATGTTGAGCTATGTTGACTGAGGCTCCGTCCCTTTAAGGTGCACCCATATCAGACAGACCAAAGAGGAACTGTCAGACGAACAGCCCGGCTTTTTCACGAATGGGTCCCGTCTAGATTATGACCCACCCCGCCACCGATAAGTAATAATATTTCAGTACTCAACAGTGGTGTTGAACTGTTGGAGAAATCCTGCTTTGTCAGTCAGTCCGCTAAATGATTTGCTGGATTCCATATGACGCAGTAGGTCGGACGAGTAACTGAGTCTAAATGTGAAGTTTCTGAGTTCCCGGCATGGCTTCCGAGCATCATCATCATCATCATATCAGCCATGAGCCTGACCAAAAGGTACTGTGGCTCGGGCTGCCGCTCACCTCAACAGTGACGTGGAATATCCTAGAAGAAAACGTTACTAAGAAGGTTGAAAATAATAAGTCTAAAAAGAACTAGAAATGGTATGGATGCAGGTACGCCATTGACTGCGACACGCCGCCATCTCGGATAGCGTCTCCAACCAGCGGTTTGAGTGATCACGAGGACCCCATCCAGGCAGGCGACACCTACCCACTTTACTCAGTGGAGCAGTCAGGGTTTTCATATTTCGTGACCACGTTGTCGCTTGACCACCACGTGGTTTCACCCAACTGTTGGTGGTCTCAGTATATAATGCCCGGTACGGTAAACGCTCAGCTGGCATACGGAGTACGTGACCTAACCATCGCAGGCTGTGCAACGTGAGTAGTTGACCGATCGATCGCGCATCCCGAGCGTTCCGGAATACGCGCCGGCGAACTGCCGCATTGCTCACGCGATCAGTGGGCTTAATGGCGGAGACAACGATGGTCAAATACAGCAAGCTTGTTGATATCTTCCTTGCGAACAGGCCACGTTTCCGAACCATAGAGCAAAACAGAACGTACACAAGCATTATATACTCTTCCTTTCAGCGACAATCGAACGTCTTTTCGACGCCACAGATGACGCAGGTTGGCAAAGGCAACTCGTGCCTTTGCTATCCTCGTTGATATCTCATCAGCAATATTACAAGCTGACGAGATAGTGCTACCCAAGTAGGTGAAACTGTCCACAGTCTCAAGCGGATTACCTGCAATAAAGAAAGTAGGAGTGGAAATGCCCCAGTCTTGAAGTAACACTTTGCACTTTGAAGGTGCGAAGCGCATTCCATACAAACCAGCCCGGTCACTCACCTTGTTTGTTCAGCATGTCTTCGGCAGAGGGGCTAAGTAAGACAATGTCGTCCGCATACTCCAGATCGGTCAACCGAGCGCCAGGAAGAAGCTCAACACCAAGTTCACTGGACTCCTCAAGCGCACCCTCCAGAATGTCGTCCATGACAAAATTGAACAAGGGGAAATCGGACACCCTTGACGAACACCACTAGAAGTGATGAATGCCCGAGACAGCTGTCCATAAACCCTCACCCTGCTTGCAGAGTGAGCATACAGTGATCTCAACAGATTCACGTATTTCCCTGGTACTCCCTTGCGAAGAAGACAGTTCCAGAGAACGTTACGAGCAACTGAATCGAAAGCAGCCTTTCAGGTCCAAAAAGACCAGACCGTCGGCTGCCTATAAGAGTGCCGATGTTCCAAGATCCGTCGCAAGGTAAAAATGTGGTCAACGCACCCTCGACCGGATCGGAATCCTGCCTGTTCTTCACGTATCTGGCTTTCTCTGGGTTTAGTGAGCCGACGTAAAATGAGGCCAGTGAGTAACTTGGAAGCAACAGATACCAAACTGATGCCTGTGGTTGTCACATAGACTTCGGGCCCCCTTTTTGAAAACGGGAATTACTGTTGACAAGCACCAATCGCGAGGTACCTCTTCAGTCTCCCAAATCGTCTGGAGGAGTTTAGTCAGTTCTGATATCAACCTCTCCCCGCCATCCTTGAAAAGAGAAGGAGAGAGGAGGTCTGGTCCAGGAGCCTTATTACGCTTCAATAATTTGAGCTCTAGGACCACTTCTGCTTCCGACGGAGGGCCGTCTGGAATGCAATAACTGACCATTCGGGTCCCGTCGTCCACATAATCTGGTTGAGGCCAGCTGAACTGTTCTTCAAAATGTTCAGCCCACCTGTCAAGTCGACGCGATTGATTGGTGATAAGTGAACCATCTTTTTCACATATGGTCTCACTTACACCGACTCGACGACCAGTACAACCACGGATCAGGGAAAAAAGCCTTCTGCAATTCCCAGATAAAAAGGCCCTTTCCATCTCTTTCGACTGTTCGACCAAGTAGTGCTCACGGTCTTTGCGCAATTAGTAGAGCACTTGCAGCGTTTGAACATGTTGTTTCTGTCTTTGATTTGAATCTAACTGAAGCTTAGGTTTTTCCCACCTTTGTTTCATCTAACGTGTGGAACTTATCACCATGCTTATTGGAGGAACTTGGATCACTGGTTCCCTTTAACTCCATGACAACAGATCACCAAGTTTACATACTTAACTCATTTAAGATATTGTTACGCAATCAGAACCCGAAGCTACTGGACCTTTAGCGAAGCCATGTTGATCAGAACTCACCAGCCGGCGCTATGTGCACAAAAGTGGATTGAAGCAACCCATAGGGTTGCCGTGATGTTGGTGATTATGTGGTGAGATTGTGTACTTGTCCATATCCTATCTCTGTCTGTCATATATAACTCTGCATGTTTTACGTTTGCGACTGATGAGAGTAAACGAAATGTTAACATATCGCAACATGTCTTTTTTCTGCACTGATGGCGCCACTTAGTAATAATAAAAAAGCAGCCGCACTTATCAGATTGTACGTGGCAATGCTGTCTGAGTGGAAGTGCTAAGGTAGCGATAAACAACACCGTGAGCATAATAAAATTATTTTCAGTGTACTTTGGCTGTTGTCGACCTCTTATTTCAGAGAGCGCTTAAAAGTGGTATCCTCCGACAGAGAGTACTCCATTGACCAACAGTTGGCCGTGTTTTCCTACGTATTATTCTATACGATCAAGTGCTTTTTTGTACGGTTTTGAAGCCTGATGTGGCCTTGACTGCAATCTGCAGCACTAATGAGAATCGGACATCTGTCCTATTGACCACGCTCACAGACTAAGCTAACCATTCACCGCCAACTGAGTTGTCTCCTGATGAAGCCCCCTGAAAGAGGCCTATCTTCCATAGTCTTGAGAGTCAAATACTGTGAATGGAGCTGCTTACATCAACCCTTCTGCATCATAAATTGCTGGAACGTATAAGAGTTTCCCATTCTGTCTACTGTGTCACTATTCGACAACTTTCAGTTCCCCACTATAGTTCACCTAGTTGTTTCGCCTTCTCTGTACTTTCGGATAATTCTGTGATAATTTTTGTCTGACTGTCGAACGTCTGTCCTCCAGCTGGTCGGCCAGCAAGCTGATCTGAATAATACCGCTGTAGATAGAGCCCGGTGCTTCTCTGACAGTAATCTTCACATCTAGCACTGATATTGATCTGAGTTTGCCTCTAGATAACTTTCAGTCTAGGCACTTCTCCGTCAAAACCCCTAGTGACACCGAAATCGAGTCTTGTGGTACACCTGAAATTGGAATCATCCTGAGTTCCAACGCAAAGTGACGCTTGTTTGCTTGTATCCTTGTAGATATTCTCTTGTCCTACGTTACGCTTAGTACACCGGTTAAAGTCTGCAAGTATGATTTGGAGAAACGTTATGCATTCATCATGTCGGCTTACGGTTCACCAAACAGTTGTTCGGTTGCCTCAACGAATGCCTTTTATGCCATCCCCATCGACCTTCTGAGATATGCTAAGCACTCAAGCATCGTCACACTAACAAGCGACTTGTGTGCTCAGCTTTGGGCACTCTTTACCTGAAGAGAAGAGGATGGTGATACGTTTAACGTCCGAGCAAAACACACCGACGATGCTGAGATTGCTGCAGGCCTTTGCATCTCATGTTCACTGTGTATCGACCACCGCGTTTAAATGCAGGAATACGTATGGTAATATCTGTAGACCACCCCGCGCATTTTAACCGTGGACGTAAATCGATTATATAACGGCCAGTTACAGGTGACTGGTTTTAGCACGAAGCAGCTCTACAGAGTGTTTATTAGGTGACGTTAAATGAACAAATTATTCCTATTAAGTCAAGTGAATGTATCCAACAAACAACTATCAAAAACCACAGTGGTTGTGAAGGTTTGTCGGGATAAATTGTGCTTCGAAGGAGCTGTACAGTTGTGACAAAGGTAGAACTCCAGCACGTGAACAGTCCTCGTAAACAAGCGTCGCTCAAAAACAATGGGAAACGCTGGTCGGTTACCATGACGGTGTTGCTGTTACCACATTTTTATGCCGTGAAAGAAAGGGTCTACTTCGTACCACGTAATACGGAAATATTTTCCTGTCCAAAGGCTAGTCACAGGTCATTTGTCAGCGATTAGAGGTGCCAGCACAGTCTTCAGAATACAACGAAAAATTGACTTGGAGTGCAAATTTTAATTTGAGCATGTCTGGGACATGAAAGGGTTGCTTCGTTTTGACATTGAAATTATTGTGTATGTATAGCGGTAGGGCGTGCGAGCCACTTTCGCCGAGGTGACGAATGACGGACAATAGGCGCAATAACAATAGATCCGTTCTGATCAATGTGATACCGAAATCCGAGGATAATGGTTAACCGAAGAAGGTGTCCGTCCTGATCGCAGTTCATCTCGCAAGCCAAACAACGGTGAATTTCTCCGAGGCTATCCTTTCTGTATTCTTTTTATTCGAAGTATTTCGCCGACTTCCGGTCTCTTCGTGTATAAATACGCCAACGATGTATAGATGATGTACGCCTTTCTAAGTAATGTTCGATCTCCAGTTATAGCGGGATCAGCTTCGTTGAAAAAGCTTGTGGTACCCACGCTGGCTGCTGGCAGTCACACAGTATTGTGCATTCATGCGTCGGTTGTCGCAGTTGAACCTTTCTGTGTTTAAGCAACTTGACACTAACCGTCTCATGTTTAGCCCATTGCGCCACATGACAACAAACACTCAGTGATATGAAAATTGAAA
>LOND01001335.1:82608-93610 GCA_014220965.1 Paragonimus kellicotti | reverse complement strand
GACCCCTTTCGAAAAGAAGCACTAGACTCGAGTTTCGCTCTCATTAGAGCTCGTCAGTAGTGCATATCCTTGCCACTGCCGGGACTAGAACTCCGGCCACGCTTTCATGAGGCAACCGCGCCACTGACCTCACATTAGGCACGACCGAATTATCATATGTGAACGCTCAACCACTTTTCGAAAGGGACCGACTGGAAAGTCTATGGGAATGCGACAGCTGCGATCAATTGTGGGTGATTTTCAATTTACATGATAACAACAATCGTCGTATTTTATTATGTTTTCTATCCACCGCTGCCTTAACTAGTCAATATTCCTTGAAAGTTATTGATGCTAATTTCTGCAGCGTTTACTGAGATGTGAAACTTTCACGCAAAATTGATATGCAACATTTCTATGAAACAGAAGTTAAGATACTGAACTGTGTGAACTTACACTTTGTACTGTGTCGCTGAATTTGGACAATATGTCGTTTGGATGTAGAACTAGCTTGAAACTGTGAAAACTTGTTTACTGTTGTCGTGCTATTCTGCAATCAAATGAGAAAATAATTTATGACACATTATTAATGGAGAATGACACAACAACAAAACTTTGTTAGAACAAATATTTCGTTCCACGATTGGACGAAAACTGACGTCGTGCATAGAACCAGTAATTTGTGTGTGACCAAAAAATGCAATTTCTTTATGTAATCATTGTGGGACAAAATGTTGAAGCCGTGAAACAAGATAATAAC
The DNA here is from genome assembly GCA_014220965.1 of Paragonimus kellicotti. Taxonomy (NCBI): domain Eukaryota; kingdom Metazoa; phylum Platyhelminthes; class Trematoda; order Plagiorchiida; family Troglotrematidae; genus Paragonimus; species Paragonimus kellicotti. The sequence continues at coordinate 92,871 of LOND01001335.1, read as the reverse complement.
AATGCACGCACTATTATTAACACGAATTGTGATGAATTTCCAAAATGTAGTGATTCGTAAAAGTTGTCCATTTTTGACCACGTATTTCTTTTAAAAGGACATTGGATTTTCGGAATTGATGCGAGAAATCTGGGCGAATAGAACAAAACATCAGTAGCACATTGAACAATGAAATATATGTACTTGCTTTAATATTGAAAGATCGTCTTCTACAAGGTTGACGACTGATTCAGTTTTAGTTTGAAACGTTCCGTTCGTTCTTAATTTTGGTTGGTCGTTTGATAAAACATATGAATAAACAATGGGAAACTGTTTATTTGATTAAACGTCATGTTGTTTTTGGTTGTGGACTAGTAACAAGTATCCGAAGTGGTTTACTACCAAAGACAGCCTACTATGTCAAGTCTCTTCAAAACATTAGCGGAAACTGTACAAAGAATTGATGCTATGTAATGCATTGTGTTGTGTTCCGTAAAAGTTACAGTCCCCTGGCTGATTACCATCGTTGTGAGCCAAGAACGCTGTTTCTTTCTTCAGAAAACTAACACATGGGGTATCGGTCTCAACACGATCCCAGGATGTCACGGTTGTTACAGTTGCCAGTGCCCATTTTTTGTATGTACGGAGAACCATTTCATTCCACATTGCATTCCAGTGTTTTTTCTTGTATTTTCCCTCGGTTACTTCAAATTCATGGTTACGCCTGACCACTGAGTAGTAGTATAAATAGTATAATGGGATCACTGGTCCTCACTACACCAAATATCTAGCACGCATTTCTCAGCTCATCTGACTCACCAGATCCTAACGGTATAAATAATACAATGTAGGCAACCATCCCTGATCAGCTTGTATTTAACTGTCACTGAGAATTTCATCAGTTTGAAAACATTAAGTGTCTAATCCGAATAACCAACACAAATTACTTAATAACTTTCGTCAGTTTTTAGACAATATTAGCGACACTGCCTACAATGGCTATTTGATGCCGACCTTAATATCAAGGTAAGCATAACTAATCAGAATGTGGGAAATCTATGAAGATATGTACGAGGCACAGTTGCAACTTTTTGTGTCGCAGTTTGTTTCTAACACCAGTATCTGTGGTATGTAACCCCTTGTCAGTGTGCACAACAAGGCTATAGTTTGTAAACGGCAATCTGCCTAAACATGATGGATACCGTGCCTCATTTTCTAAGAATTCCGTTAACAAAATCTAACTCAGTTGCACCTGGTTGTCGATGCCACTTTGCAATATGTGGAACATGTCATTTTCAATCTAAACGTGGAATGACAGTTGTCAGGAAGTGTTCCATTACAAGACAGCAGGGTGCTTAGATGTGAATTTGTTCGAAGCTATGTGTTACTTGAAAGTCTAACTGTACGATAGAGTTCACTAGTTTTTGGATACAAGTATAATCAATCTAGTATGGATTCATAGCATCCAAAAGTATAATTCTAACTGAGAAATTCAGTCTATGGATATCGATGGAGATCTAAATGAATCAAAAAACAAAACTTCCAAATATTCCACTCTTATGGTTATAATTCACAACTTCATTCACCAAACACTGTCGTAAAAGGCTGCTGTCTATATTTGTTTACACGAGCAACAGAATTGACAGGAAAACAATGTTTTATGATCGTGTTACTACTTTCTTATTTTTGCGCTTTAACTCTATATCTTGCTTCATTGGAAGAAAGCGTAAAAATCTATAATCACTTAGCAAGAAACGTCTCCTAGAGAGATTAAGTGTTTCTTAATGAGGTGGAGAATTTCAATTTTCTTCAGCCCAATCAATGATGGATAATGCGGTTAGAATAACTTTGTTTTATTGCAATCTTCAGTGTCTTGGTGCGCTTGTGACTAGATCATGAATGTTTTTAGCACACATTTGCGTTATCCTTGCTTGTGACCTATTGTGGGGATTACGTATTCGGCATGTCACGATGAAATGGCAGAAGTCAAGACAAATGGTAATTATGTCTACTTTATGTTCGGAATAAAAGCCAAATAGAAAAAGACTTTTCAGTTTTACCGGACGTGTAGCAGTTTGTATGTTTGCAGGCTGAGACATTGTCCGGCTGACAAAATTCGCGCATGAGTTAAATAGCGAATAATCAAACTCGGTTAATTTTGACTATCAGAACAAAATTGTAAGAACCGTTTTGTTAGGGTTCAGAAACTGGTCAATATGAGTAGTAGGAGAAGGAATACTGCATTCCGGGGAAGCCATTCAACTGCTATTTGAAGAAGTTAAGAAAATAAACAAAAACAGATTTTCCTACATCTGTTCTCCTCTGAAACAGTTTTCTGTTCATTTTGAATGTGTTCAGATTTCCAAATGAAATCACTGATACCCCGTGAGCAACCGTAGTTGAAGAGTTTCACGTTCCATGTTGAACTGCCGACGTGCCTCGGCAATCACTTAATGAGCGTCGATTTGACATGTTGAAGTATCGATGAATTAGTTTTACACTACTATAAAACTCGTACCTAGGGACTTTGAATAGTTCAAGAAATCGTATCTGAGTTGAAACGTTCTGTGTAAGTAATAACGAGGAGATCTCGGATTGTTTGCGGTAAGCAGTTATCATTCATGGAACATGTTCCATGATTTATGGATGTACAGCCGTATTCAAAACAACAGCATTTCTAGCTGGCTGATATGATTGGTCCGTGCAACATCACGAGCTGTAACCTGATTGGTCCGAAACAGAATAAAGAATCTGGGGAATAACAAGAGATTAAACATGAAAACTGTTTGTCTAATCTTTATCTGGTATTCCAAAGCGACGTTAGATTGATCTTCCGCTAGATCGTCTATTGTGTTGGGAGTTGGGTAAGTAGTGATTGGAATAGGCTTTCAGAACACCTAATTTCGTTATCTTTGTATAAGTTGAATCTCAACTTGGCATAACAGTATGCAAATATTGCTCATGAAAAGACTTGTGTGGCTTAGTGGTCTGCATTCATGTTAATGTGCAATCATTCTGTTTCTTTCGGACTTGACTGTGCACACGAGTCATTGGCGCATTGTTCCACAACACTTGCCTCCTCGGTTGCCATAGATAACTTAACTAAGTGTCTACCTCGTAGAAGTTTGTTACTAGAGTGGAGTACTGAACTACCTTTTTTCCTAAGTCCAGATGAGCTGTTTCACTGAACCTGCATGACATAACTTTATTTTAACATAACTATGAGAATAGAGCCATGTGGAAACAAACGCCGGCGTTCCAAACTTCGTCAGCAACTTGTTGGTTCACAAAAATTAAATAATCTTTACACATTTTTTTCTACATAGCTGAGGAAGATGGTAAATGGCGTTTATCCCGCTTGGAATGAACAATCCACTGTTCCGGATTGGCTGAATAAACTCACCTTGTCAACGGATCACGAGTGCAATCCCTCTTTCCCCGTCAGTCGGAAATCTACGCACCCCTCCCCTGACAAAACCATCCTACCTGTTGTATCGATGTCATTTCCGACTTATCCTAAAGCGTTTACCTTATCCAGCAAATCGGTTGATCACTGTCTGTTTACACCAAACCGTTAGCATATTACTCTTCAACTTATTCGTTTACTTAACTCTCATCAACTTTTATTATCCTTATATTTGTAATAAGTTCATCTGATTTGAATAATTTTGTGAGTCAGAAGTGAAGCGTCATCAATAAGCATAAGTAACGATTATTCACAGGTCGTACAAGTTACATCATTTCATTGTAAGCATGTTGCACTAGACCACGAAGAACGGTCAAGTGTTACTGAGGTGGGGTATATAACCCTTTTGTGAACCCTGGTCGTCTAGACATCTAACTGCACAACATATCCGTTGGTTCCAAATGCTTTCTGCAAAAGTTGATTCAAGCGAGTTCCTTGCTCCTATTTTGTTTTACTGAGCAGTCTAGACTTTGTGTTTGTCGATGTGTTCACAGATCAGGTAAATAACCTTCATTTTTCTTGCTGTTTCAGAAATCCGTGCAACTTGTAGGGTTTATCCATCTATTTGTTTATTTTGGCCTGTTCATGTGACGGGGTTCACGTGACATTAAAGCGAGCTACGGCTGTGATTAAGAATATCTTATTATATCACATCATTAATTTGTCACAGGAAACTGTTTGTTATTGTGACCGTTAACGAAAAACAGTCCCGTAGCACAAACATTTAAGCGTATCGGTGAGAAATAACCAAATGGAGAGACGGCTTATTTTTAAAATTTGTCAAACCTTGTTTGATTCTAAATAACTCACAGTTAAAATCACAATTACACAATTATCGCGCGGGTATTTCATCAGACATATATTCACAACATATTTCTGAACATTGCTCAGTGAAAATGTTTTCGAATGATATGTGTTTTGTGTCCTTGAAAGCCCAGTGATCCGTGTATTTAATTTTGATCGAAACACACTTAGACAAAATTTAGACGTTGCTTTAAATGTTATTCTCATATAAGACTTGATTTTTCTCAATAAGTCCCCACAACCAGAAGACAGTCACTCTACGTCGCAGTCAGTTTTCGAGTGTTTCCGAACTCTTGGTAAGCTGACTTTGTTTCCGTGCTTTTAATTGCTATTTTCATCTGTGTGTCGTTAACATTTACATATTCTCAACTTGTTTGTAGGGCGCAGTATACATAGGGAAAATACTATGTGATCATACAGACGTAGATGATCTCCAACAGTTAGTTTCATTCAGTAGAAGTGTAAAAACAGTGTGCACAACATTCTGACGCTTGACCGTTCAACCCATTTGCCTAAGTGTAATTCCTAAAATGTGTCTTTATAACGTTGAAATCTTAGCCCAACCGAGCTATGTGACCTATAATGTCAAGGTAGCAACCGTCTATAGTCGTGTCATTCTAATTGAACGCACGCAGACCTGTATGCCTATGTGGCGGGTTCGTTTGCTTAATTTACCATTCATGGCAGGTCAACTCGTCCGTAATCGTGAACCTGTCCATATCTGAATGAATTAGGTTATGTCAGCTTCCTGACTGAACAAGTGGGCTTTAGTCTGCTTACGCTTGCATGTGGCCATCACACACTACCGTACAGTCGTGTCAACTTGCTATTGCCTGGGTATCTCACCGTATACGTGTCCCGCTTGTTACGGTGCAATATTGTTTTATCTTCCATCTACTTTTACGATGCAACAACTGCATAGTCTACTCGTTAAACTACACGAGCTACTTCACTATCTGCTTTTTGCAACTTACTTGCTGCAACGTGTATGAAAACATCGTAATATTCGGACACGAGGGCTTATTTGATTTTTTTTTCAAAAGTTTCAATGTAATACTCACAAACGCATGTTATTTAACTTTTGTATGTGATAACTCAGTAATGTTTATCAGAGTTGCTTTATAATAACGTGGCCGGAGTTCTAATCTCAACCTTGACGAGGATATGAACTATTGACCGAACGCTGACAGCAAAGTCTGCGGGAATATGGCAATTGTAATCAGTTGGGTTATGTTCAACTTATATTGATGTAGCGTCAACCGTAGGAGGCGTGTAATTGCAATCTGCATCATACTCTGACAATTCCCGGCTGAATCCCGAATCTCAGTTCACAAAATAACCAGAATAAGCCAACAGTTCTTCACGGTAATGCTCGACTCTGGGATCAGTAAAAAGAGTACATAGTTATTTCTCACCCACTACCCAGTAGACTCTAATAACGGACTTCGTTCAATTTGGTTCTGTCTAACCCTAACATTACCCTAAATAAACTTGACAATAAACGTAGAGTGAGCCGATCTACCTAGTGCATAATAAGAAAATTAGAAGTTTGCATGCGTTGCTCGCAAAACGAAGTGCATTCTTTCATTAAAATAGTGACTAACATTTCTAGAATCATCTAACTGTTACCGGCGTGAACCAGCGCGGTACTAATCAGAAATGAGGATTCAATGGAAAAGGCTTCTGTTCGTTGCATGAAGACATCATTTTTGAATAGCAGACATGTAAGAAGTATTTGCCGAATACTGCGAATTGACTAGTTCGAATGAACACTGAAAACTGATAACGTATGTGCTGTTTTCATGTACACACCATAGTTGTGTAACATGCAGCTTCGATCGAGAATAATACGGAAGGACTCGGGTACAAGGAAACCGAAGGGCAGGTCTTAACATCACCGACATCGAGTGGTGGAAGCGATGCTTGTAAACGTGTGTAAGAACTCTCAGGGATATGGCAACAAAGTAATTGTCGTTGCACTAGTGCCAAATATGTGGATACACATCAGCCGTGAAACATATTGTTTGATTTCGTGATTCCGTATTTTCAAACACCATGAAATTGATGTCAGCAATGAAAAAACTCTCGGGCTAGCGTATTTTGTGCTCAAAACACCCTTATTGATTGTGAAGCGACATTCTGTTGGATAGTGGGATATTCACAAGCAATTCAGAGTACCACATTCTTGAATGTGGAGGCAATTGCTGAAAGGAACCATCGTATCACAGTGCTTTAAAGTCTAGTTGGCTCAGGCTGATTAACCGGATGATAACCTACTGAGAAAACGAAACAGACAGTCATAGATATTAACTATTAGACAGAGTCCTCAGTCAAAAGTTGTAAACTAGAAAGACAAACCATCAGACATGAGAAAATGTTATAAAAGAGCACGTGATTTTGTACTTTAAATAAGGTCGGGGTGGATATAAACTTAACCATTCGCTGAAAGTCAACTAAAACGTACAAACCACCTCGCAACAACTAAGCTGGAAGAAAGGATAAGAAGCAGAACAACATGGCCCAGGTTTCTGAAACAGAGAGCGCCTGGTTAACCACACACCACGTAATAATGATTGTTACAAATGAACTGGTCCATATTTTCATATGTATACGTATCTTTACATTTGTGCATTCACTGCCGTACTTGTCAAATCACCACAGTCAATGAGCCCTCAATTACTTTCCGTACCGTGCAAATGAATAAACGACCATGTGGCTGATACACATTAAACTTTCGAATGCCCCTATGAACCGGCTCAAGCCTACGTCCTTCTACCACCTATGACCGAATATACAGCGTATAGACTAGCTCGACCAGCACCATAATATCGTATCCTATGACTATCGGAGGTTCCACATACCTGTTTTTTGCATCATGTATCACAGTTGTTTCCAAGTCCACTCCTATATCATCCGAAAGACATTCCTTATTCATTAAAACAGAGTTATGATCACAGTGGATACGATTTCATCTATGTGCGCAGAGTAGTGTGCAAGAAAGTTCAAACCAGGCACATTAGGTATTGCAGATACTGTATACTTTCTTGATAAAGTAACAGCCGTGAAACGGCGTGAAGATAACAAAGACGCTGTAGCAAAGTAGCTTGAATTCCACCTAGGTTCTCTAGGCACGTCATCCAAGACGCTCACTGGCAATAAAAGCACTGACCAAAGAGGCTGGTAGCTTACTGTTCAAGGACAGATTCCTTAAGAGATTGCAATCCAAGATGAAGAAAAATGAGCATCCATCTACTGTGTCACTAATGAAGCGGTTTCTCGGGCCAAGCGTAACACCTACATACAGTGTATGCTGATAGAAAGGAATTCGCATAGATTGAACATCACCCACAACTGATCGCAGCTGTCGCATTCCCATAGACTTTCCAGTCGGCCCCTTTCGAAAAGAAGCACTAGACTCGAGTTTCGCTCTCATTAGAGCTCGTCAGTAGTGCATATCCTTGCCACTGCCGGGACTAGAACTCCGGCCATGCTTTCATGAGGCAACCGTGTTTACCACTGCGCCATTGACCTCACATTAGGCACGACCGAATTATCATATGTGAACGCTCAACCACTTTTTCGAAAGGGGCCGACTGGAAAGTCTATGGGAATGCGACAGCTGCGATCAATTGTGGGTGATGTTCAATCTGTATGAAAACCAAAATCCCCTACTACTCATCAGAAGTGAATTCTCTCATTTCCGCGATTGCGAAATTCATGACCATTAGCTATAACTGATCTTCTTTGTGGGTGAACACCGCAAACAATATCCTGCGGAACGTTGAATAATGTGAAAACCAAGAAACGTCAAACAATCAGCAAGCGACCAACTGCACCTTATTCTTACTTGTGCATCATCCTCTTAATTCTATACAACGACTGTTAGTGTCTCAGACAACTATACGTTACATACGGCGAGGGTTGAAACCCAACTCTGTTGCACACTAGTGACATCGTCGGAATCAACCTTTGCTTTCGGGCTTGCGTTGATATATTAATCAAATTAACAGAACTACCAGGAAAATCAAAACTTTCAATAATTGTTCACGATTCTTCGCTGCTCACGGAATCGGGCACCTTATTGAAATTCGCAAAAAGGATACACATCGTTGCTTTCACGACACTTTAAGTAGAGCTGGCGAAGTGTGAACGCCACTGCAACTGAACAGAAAGTTACACCCCTCCTTGAATAACTAAGCCTTCATTATATCTCAACAATAAGCCAAAATTCCCCCTAAAACCGTTCCAAAACAGTTCACCAGACTGATGCCTCTATTGCTGTCAGCGCATTGCCAAACCCATGGGGACCTCTGAAAACTTTTGTCCTTATCCAAATAAACTAAATCATTTTACGACAAGAATGCTTCAAGCTTATGCAACCCTGTTATAAAATTTTCCTCGCAACCCATCCTCAGTTGCAGTTTTTCGTCTTAAATTTGACCAATATCCTTCTGGTCTTTTCAGGACGAGTTAACCACTGTCATTCAACCATTGACAGTCGCGTAATTCACTTACCTGCTAAAGACTGTGCGCCTGAGTTTGGTTGTGTATACCAAATACGTAAAGGAAACAACTGGGCCTCCGTCCACCACTGAGGTAGAAGGCGTGATAACGGACTGAGTCTCATCCTCAGAAAATCAGAGCTGTTTGTGTTGTTGACAGTCGTGGAGCCCCGCATCTACTCATTTTAACCTTTCAATCGCTAGTTCTTCAACCTGGTACAGCCAACCAATTAGTATACAGCGAGGGATACGTAATGTGATCTGGTTCCCTTCATCGCCTGAGTTCATCATTCTCTCGTGTGACACTCTAGATGACCGTATCCTTTTCGTCTAAAACACGGATGTTACGGAGCTGAATACCAATTACTTCAGAGACTGCTGCTATAACCTTTTGTTTTGTGTGTTAACACGTAACTCCGTGGTGGTGGATGCAGAATCACCAAAAGACACTTGTGAACAACTAAATTTTTCCGAATTGCTTAACCTCCAGTTTGGTTACTGCTGACGGCTCCAAATCTATAAAACGGAGATGAGAAATGATGGGTAAAATTAGTCATGCCTTCGATTTAGGATGATATATCACAGTCAGCTCAGCAATCAAAGCAGAATGAGGCGTATCTTAAAAATTCAAGTTGTCACCCACCGGGAGATGGAGTCTCATGACGAGGCAAGCCAATGGAAACAGTGCAGAGGTCTGACACACTAGCCCTCCTGGTCTTCCAGTAGGGAAGGGTTGGAAGAAGGTTATCATTTTTTCCGAAAAATGTTACGCCTTTCTAGTGCTACTCATCACCACCAATTTATGCGGTACGGGGCTTTCCAGCAAGGCTTTGGTTGAGAAACTATCGTTCTCCTTGTCTGGGTCGGGCGTCCTGGCAGTATCTCAGCCCACACACAACCATGAATATTCACAACAACAATAAATCCATACTGCATCGGCCGTCTCGCAGTATAAACCGGGTCGCCCTATCTGCTGCATACAGCAGGGTGGATAGGCGAAAACATGCTACTGCTGACCCCTCCACTGTTATCAAATTTAGCTCTCAGGCCCCTCCTGACTTCCATTTCTGATAACTGCTCTCCAGGTCTCACAACAGATATGGCTAACCATATTAAAATTGTGTTGGTAAGTCCCATCTCTTAACCATCCAGCCTCAGACCTCCCTCCTGCCTTGCTTAGACTTAGAATGCGAAGTAATATATGTTCTCAACGTTCCCACCCTAACACAGATATGTCAACAGACCGCTTTTGTAAGAACGCTAGACTCGTTGAATGTTGATGTCTGCTCCATTTCACAGACTAGAATCCAGGACAGTAGACAACGTATGTAACTAACAGCACCCGTACTGTCTACCCGATACTGGTTGTACACTTTGGGTGCCCCCCCAGCCGCCGTTACAGGTCAGCCTGGATTAGGTATAGTCCTCAGCACGACGGCCGCAGCCGCATTACTAAACTGGATTCCTGCTAACAGTAGACTTTGTGTCGTCCGCTTGGCAGGTTCTGTTAAG
>LOND01001335.1:12145-33277 GCA_014220965.1 Paragonimus kellicotti | reverse complement strand
CACGAAGAGAAAAAGAAGGAAGTAACCATATAGATAAGAAGGCGATGTCTCAGACAATGGCCAAGGATGAACTAACATGGTTACCTAATGATTCTGAACATTCTGTTCCATACCGACCCTAAGCAGCTGCACGACATCAGTTTGATAAATACACCGACACAAAGATATACTTTTCTTTCAAACCAGAAAAAATGCGACACAGTTAGTGTCATTCAGACTATGCCAAGTGGCTTTACAGAACGCATCCTTCGGTCATCTCCAATGAACTGGTTAGTGTCAGCATCATGGAACAACTGACTGTGACTCCTCTAAGCAATCGGTACATCATTATTCGGATGGACACTTCCGATTACATAGCAAAGCATAATAAGGATTAAAATTAACACTGTCGTCAGTTACCTATGGTTTGGTGAGTCTTTGGTCAGATGCATCGTGATATTTTCCCGGTTCGCAAGATATTTAATATTCGGACTTTGCATGCTATTGGGATTCGATTTGATACAAAATATAAACATTACCCTCAGGTCAGCAAGTGGAAAAAAAAGGAAAGGATTGTTCCTTGAAGACCATGCTGAAGTCCATTTTGAATGAGAATATCATCAAATGAGGTAGGGCCACTCTTGTTCGTTTACTGGCATTCGCAGTGTGACTTATGATATAGTAGTCTGTGTGGGTACTTTTCAGAGACTTGCTATAAAACATTTTTATCATAAACATTTCGGCCAAAATTTGTTCAGCGAAAAGCAATCTCCAGTCACAGGTTGTACTAACAACCTGTTAAGTACATTTCAGCGAACCGATAGAACAACCGAAGTGGACTCAGTTGCGCCTATCAGGTGTAATGAAGACGTTTGTGCGAGGAACCATTTAAAACCTATTTATAATTAGATGGAGACTTGTGGCTGTATAACGTGGTGCTTAGCCGTTTGCCTAAATTATCTGTGGCACATTTTCAACCAACGGAGTGTAAAGTGAGTGATTTCTTTTCACGCTCATCTGCAACGTTTTTGTTTGATTGAAAAGTGTAGACAGCTCAATCAGGAATGTTGACGTTTTGACCCCTGCTAATATATGAAGCCACGCCAGGAAATCGGAAATCTCCTTTTCGGTGCTCAACAGTGGTGTTGGTGGATTCCAGCAAGAACTGTTTTTAGAAATCCTGCTTGGGCAGTCACTTCGCTGGATCTTTTGGTGGATTTCATAGCTCAGCGCTGAGCATGTTTGGACATGCCTTTTTAGGCACTGGTTGGAATTCAGCCGGTACCCAAATTTTTCGTGACTGAATCTCATCTAAATTATGAAATCTTCCTTTACTCAAAAGCAATACAACTGCTAATGTGTTGTACTCATTGGGATGATGGTCATTCAGTATTTTCGAACCCACTGAAACTGCGCAAACGGGAAGTGTGCTATTGGTCACAAACTTTCAGAAACAACTTGGTCAAATAAAAGATCAACAGCAACTGGCAATCAGTCGACTAAGGCATTGCGTACAGAAATAACCCAGCCGGAAATTGCAGAGGACACATCAAACTTTGAGGAGCAAGCAGTTGGAAAATGATACCACACACACTAAACAAGGACTCATATTTGATCCGACTGAAATTGGCCAACCCTGAAATGCATGAGTCTGCATTTATCAACGACTCCTGTATTTACGTCCTGGGTCGTTTCATCAAACGTTTGAATCAGGATTTCATTGAATAATGAGTAGATCAGGAAGGACAACTGTTCCATGGTTCGGAATTTTTCGTCCTTTAACTGATTTGGAATGGTTACCTGATTAGAAGAGATCATTTAACTTCATTCTCCGGCCCTTCTTTGGCCACATGGAGTAACTGATTATCGTGCGCACTCACTTCCAAGTGATGGGTGGAAACACATAAACCCTACCTGATTGAGTGAAACATTAGGGTCTGAAGGGTTATGTGCACGGGATGGATCAAGCAGCATCGAAGCCAGCCACTCATCGCATTCAGTTGAAGGATATTTTTGCAGGAAGCTGATATTATGAGTTTGGTCATCAACTGAAGCCTACAAGTGGATCATAGTGCATATATGTGCGCTTGAAACAGCTGCACTGTTGCACACCAACTCACGCGCGCGCTCATAGGTGTCAGTCACTTGTAAACGGTTTGGATGTAATTGTAAGCGTTTCTGTCCTCACGCGTAGGCCGGGTGAGTTTTTGGACCATGCTCGCCTATCACCGGCGTATCAGGCGCTGTATTCTGGTTGGAGTATCTCGTCTCAGCCCGTTTGTATATGCAAATTTGAAACTCTGATGATTTAACAAAAAGGGTATATCGCTGTACAGGTACAATCGATTCTCCCTACTATCACATGATGGGTCAAGCAAACCAGGCAGTTTACACCGGATAGCCTGAATCTATTCTCGGACAAAATAAATAGGGTTCGCTAAAAACAGGTACACGTTCACAAAATCGGTCGATTGTGGACCGATTGCCAACACATAATGTGTGTTCGCAAGTAAAATATATGAAGATGTCATACAACATTTGATGATCAACTTATCCTGTAGAGCAGACTGAGGTCCGATGAAAAACCTTTCTTTTTTGATTTTTGCAAACGTGGTGCACACAATCGGATAATGATGACGTACGCAGCGTCTCAACGGACGAACCTGACTAACTCGTATGAGTATTACAAGCATCATTCAAGTAAAAGTAATCGCAGACAAATTAAGGGAGAAGGTAAACCCTTAACTCGTAGCTTCGCTAGCTGAACTCGTCAAGAACAGTGACATTTCAAGCACTGACCGACTATTGGTGCACGTTCTCCAGCATGGATGCTCACTTCGGTGGATGCACGATCAATATATCGTACTTTTTTGCGCGTCTTTTGCCCGACAACTTTGAGTTTGTCATTTCGGTTGGCTTATCCATTGATACGTTAGTTCGATTTAAATCACTCGTACCGTGTCTGTCTGATGAAGTTAAACGCTGCAATCGTGGAAGGGGAACACTTAAACCAGTCGGACTTTTCCGATGTTTATTAAACTCTTTTGTTGACCGCATTCCCCTGAAATTACCAGTGGAATGGCACGTGCTGGTGGTTGGAGTGGTCTCAATAGGTGGTAGAAATCCTGAGCTATTGAGCGCGTTCCGGTTTGACCAGTCTCGTGACTTTGCGCCATGGACTACCTGTTGTGATGACAGTCGCTCGGCTGACTGTGATTGCTTCGAAGTGGATAACAGCTTAGTGTTCACCCTGGAGTATGCGTTATACTGTCCTCTGGCCCGTGGTTGATTGCTTTTGTTTGGGCTTTTGCTCACCAGTACCATGTTTTGTCTGTACTCCATAATCGGACTAACTCGCCCACACCGAAGCAGTCTTGGATTCATACATCCAGTTTCGGGATAGAGTCTCTCAGGGAATTCAAGTGTATTACATTTTGTACCGCTTACGTCAACTTTGTGCCTATGACATGTGCAATCATGCTTGGACTGCAAAAGCGGCATGAACTGAGTTGGAGAGTCATTTTGTGGTGGTCTGTGTTGTTGTTGTTGCCATTGTTGTAAGTGACTGATAGAACTCATTTCCGAAGAGGTTTCGGGTGCAGTTAGTTGTTCCGAATCAATTTGAGGGTCACAATGCGCTCGTACAGGCGAACTGCTTGATGGGGTCCGTATTGTACGTCTCACTTCACCGATAACACTTTGCGTATCATGTTTGCGAAAACTGGCAATGCGATCAAACAAACAACGGCGCGAGATCTTTCGTATGTTTTTACCAGACTCTGAACTCATACTTTTGGCAGCCGGCTCAATTGTGTTCCTTAAAAGAACTGGTACAGTCCACTCTTCGACGGCAATTTGTGTGGACGGTTCGTTCATCTCAGCCGTATGCACTGTGTGTAAAGAACAGCATGGACTTGACGGTCGGATGACAATTTTTGAGGTTTCTGTGTCCAGAAAAGTAACTTTCAATGAGTCTGGAGGATATATACGTGTCTCCCGAGATTATTGCAATGTTCACTTAAGTTTGGTTGAACTAGTGATATCTGCTGATTGTTTTCTGGCCCAAAGTTTTCCATTCGTTTTGCACTTCCCGGTTTTCTAGAATGGTCTGGATTACTAATTTTACTAGGCTCACTGTCCGCCTCGACAGGTGCTGGGTTAACCATCAGGATGGGATCGATGTGAACACTGCTGTTAGTCGACTGCTGAACGGAGCCCACTGCTAACTGACTAGATTGATGGACACGCTTTACGGTTTGTGCAATATCTTCATAAACATTTGGCAAACTGCAACCTGGGGCCACGTACACCCGGTTGATGACTGGTTCAACCAGGAACCGTGTGTTCTCGTATCTTTTACGTGGAGATTCTTCGTGTGTAATCTGTTTTGTTTTGGATAATCTTACACGACCATCGGATTGCACAGAATCATCATCAATTGTGCTGTCTTTTCTATGATACTCACACTTACTGGAATGAACGTCAGATGTGTTCGGTTCGATGCAACCTAACGAACGCTGACAACATTGCCTTTGTTTAATTCCTCGCGACCTCACGACTGGTATTTTGGGTTGTCTCACTGGGAGTGTCCAACAGGAGGGACTATACCTATCTTTGCGCTGAGGCTTGACTCCCATATAAATATACCTGGGGGATAGCTCTCTGGTTTGATATCTCTCTGGTAGCTCCATATTGGCGACAGACTGCTCTGATTGCACCATCTGATTCTCCAAAAGCACTAGTTCCGGTTTTGTCTCATCTATAGCGTTCACATGCGGCACGCGTTCTTCGTTCTTCGTCTCATGAAGTGTAAGATCAACCGGCTGAACGGTTACTGATTTTCTGCCCGTGAGCGGTAGCTTTTGGTGGATTGCAATAAGCAACTCTCCCTGGTTTGGTTCGTGTAAACATTTGAAATGACGAATGAGGTGTCGAGTGACTAAGTATGTAGTGCCATTCTTTTCGCGTCTAACGAACGTTTCAGCTTCCACACATGTTCCATCCTCCGTGAAATGCAGCCGAGATTTCCCATTTTCTGTTTTACTTTCAAAGTATTCAGATATATTTGCCAGATCATCTATTTCCATTGAGCGAGTTCGTTGCCGAAAATCGTCCGATCGGTCAGGAGTATGTTCAGACCCATGCACTGAATTCCGATGTGCGGATCTTTCCTGCCGGCTTCTTTCTAAAGTTTGCAGGTCTGAAGACTTCCGCGGTCCGTAACTATCCTTGAAGCTTTGTGATTGTGAATTTCTTTGTGAAGGATACGTTTCTTTTGCTAACGGTGCTCCAGGAGGGCTTAGACTCCTATCTTTTACTTCCCTAGGACTTGTGATTCTTTCGTGGTATATCGGTATATCGGAATTTGGTCGCTCAGAATGAGATCTTTTTTTGCTCCGAGATAATCTTGGGTCACTCGCTTGTGGTCCTGTGTTTGCTTTAGAAGAGCCGCAGCCCATCGTTTCATGGTGTTACGGGCAGTCAGCGGTTTAGATAAAGTAACGCATGTGTAGTATTTTAAACTGGAAAATCTATAGAACATTTATGCGTCACGTGGGCATTAGATAACTGATGGCAGAAAGTATGCTTAAGTTGGACGGTTGATTATGTTCTACTGTTGTAGTGTGACACAATCCGCAAGTGCGTATAGTTATGCACACTTGTGTAAAATTTGGTGACATTGCATTTTCAACTGGTGTATCATTACAGCCACGATACAGTCAGCTGGACTTAGAAATATCCTGACGACAAAAAAGTAGCCTCACTAGATAAGTTTGGAGATGACGCACAAGAAGTTGGTAGAAAATATATCACAATTATAACTTTAGACACACGAAGAAAATGCTGACAGTGAGAGCAAATAGTACAGTGGAATAATCGTTTATTCATTTCCTCATGTTCGTTTTATTCACTGGCGCTTAGGGCTAGTATTGTTTACAAAACCAACATGCTGAGGCTCCGCGTGTTCGATAAGTTATGTATATAAACTTGGATAAAAACTGACGCGTTCGCGTGCGCCACTACACAGAACAATAAATTTAATACTTGTTGCTGTAACATGAAAAAAGGAATTGCCACACTAGTGGTTAATGCAAATGTTATGAGTTGCACAGACCCAAAAGGTGTTAGCTAAAGTGAATGATTTTGAAAATTCGCACTTCCAATCAAACCGACCATTTAGGAAGATTTTCAAGAGATCACCGCCTGCGTAACTGTAGTTGGCCGCATGTAACTAGTCGTAACGAAGACAGTAACTGCTTCGTAGAAGCCACTATGAGCGGCTTGGCTGGCCGCTTGCAGTTCGTTCAGCACACCCCGTATATAATGAAAATCTGGAGGACCAAGACCAGAGGGTGACGGAACAGTATGTGATTCCGATGTGATTATCAACCGATCGTACTTCACTGCACTCAACCACATTAGTCGCACCCAGTCAGACGATCACTGTCTAACGAGTCCAGCTCTCTATTGCTTGACTGATGTTTCAGTGTCAGACTGATCAACTGAGAGACGATCCTCAATCACTGGTTCCTTGTGACGTCCCTGAATCCACTACTTATCACAGATAGACATGTACCAGTTATGCATGCTTTCTAATAAACTCCACTGTTGGTACATAATTTGTTGTTTCCTGGTTTTAAAACCAGACGAGATTTTCGGAATTAGTTCACTCTCTTCGTTGGAAGATAAAGATTATGATCATAAAACTTTACCTAGCCGCAACCGATATCTGCGTTTAATCGCTCTTATCGGGTGGCACCAGCCAGTGAGCATCGATGAGGTTAGGAAGCGGGCGATTGGTGCTGATTGTCAAAAAGTTCTTTTGTTCGGTACACTTTACATACAAATGATTGGGTCATGTATTAAGGATGCCAGCTAGTCGTTTGCCACACCGAGCACTGTTTGCCGACGCTGCGGCCGACTGGCGCAAGGTGCGAGGTGGACAGATGATGACCTGGCGTAGACAAATGAAATCGTTCACGAAGGGTTGATCACTGTAGATCGGGTTCGTCTTTCGGCCGGGACCTTCGAACTCACAGAGTCGGTGGCTTGAGACGTTAGGTGAGATGGCGGCTAATCGAGCTCAGTGGCGTGAATGTTGTCGTTGTTTGGCCGAGTTGTCTGTGAAGTGAGTGCACTTAATGATGCGGGGCAGTGAAAGCCGTAAGGAAGCTGTCTCGCTGAGGAAGCCCTTACTTTCACTTCACGTCGGTTGTCTTGTTTGCGAGGTGTGGCACCTGAATATTGCATGGTTGAACTATAGACGTAGCTATTTTTAGTGGTAAGATCCCCACTCCTCCCCTTTTATTTTCCTCACCTCTCCTTATCTATGGTCGTTTTTTCTTCTTCGTGGTCGTGTTGCAGTTAAGCATCTGTGTGAAACACAGAGGTATTGCTTTCTAGGATGATGATGGTGAACTAAAGCTCCCGGTTACATCAAGCTCAGTGACACTGATGTGAGACGGAAGTGTTTGTTTTTGCAGTAACTAGGACAATCGACAGTAATTGTGTATTAGTGACCATCACCAATGCCCATCTGTGCGAACCACGTCTGATTACCAAGGAAGCATTACTAGCAAAAAAATAGGTAAAGATCACCACCAATATCATCTTCCGCTTCCTCACGGTCGTCGGAAAGTCTCCAAAGATTTTTACTGGAACTGTCTAGCATAACTTACCAAACAGATAGGTTAAGACAGAACTATACTCATATGTGACCAACCACCAAAGTCCTCCCAGATCAGCATGAGTACACATGTGACTGAATGAAAAAGGTGTATTTAACCTTATGCAGTAAAACAAACTAACTGTAGTTGCCCATGACTAATCCTAACTCCGCCTAATTATGTTTTTACCAATGATTGTAGAGACCAACATATATGTCTATGCAGTTCGTGAGTTCCTCCGGAAGTATATCCGTCACGGTTTTGTAGGCAATGCAGACACCAAATTCCTCCATATCATAGAGTACGGCAAGCAATGCATCCTCTGACGCCGTATACCTCCGGAAGATGACTGTGTAGTGCTCCACTATTACCGATGGGTTGAAGTCCATCCTACAAAGCCGGAGACGGAATACGAACCAGTTTACGTGAAACACCACGTTCCACTTTTGTCAGCCAGAAGGTTTGTTCAACGTTGTTACTACACTCAATACTACTGATAGTATTGCCACTATTTGTCGCTTATTTCCCGGAGCAAATTATAAAACGTCGTTGAGAAAGGAGTAAGCGTTTGAACCAAAGTTAAACAGCAAAAAATATGAAAGAAAGAAAATCCCGTTCAAACTGAGTGTTAGGTGTGAGTCATTGCATGGTTGACAACCCTAAATCGTTGACAGGTCCTTCCCTAAGAGTAGTATATGTGGGTAGCTCTTTGAGCCTCCGGAAGAGAGTGTTTTGTGTGATGTGTTAGAAGTGAAAGAAAAGAAATTGCCTGTCAAAATCACAAGCTCCTCAGGGCACCAGAGCAGAAGTACAATTGAGGATTGTGCACCGACACCGAAAAATGTCCTTTCGTAGTGAGAACGCCTGTCAGAAAAATGACAACAGTCAACGCCAAGCTCCTCGTATAAATGTCATTAATTTTCAGGGAGCTGAGGACGGTCAGAAGCAAAATAAGTGATTGCATAAACCGGCAGTCTCAGTCAAAGAACAACATGTTGTGGGGGCGGATCCAGGATTCTTTGATAAGTGATGATCATTGGAGTGTAAGAGATTGAGTCAGCTCGACATCCCATAGTCTGAGGGACAGATTAAATGGCAGTGTTGTAGGAGTCTGTTCCGTAATGTCCAGTATTATCGGTCCATGCAGCTTGGCTTCGGTGGTCATCCACTATACCGATTTCCAGTACCACAGCTTTGTCGTCATTGAACGCGATCAAGTCCGGCTTGCATAACTAAATTGTCGTTGTTACACACAGCTCCCTGAAAAGTGAACACCTGAGACTATTTCGCGTTTCTGCTTAGTCTTTGGCCACGCGACTGTGTCGCGTGCAAAGCACGTAGTGTGTGATCTATCAAGATTGAAAAATGTGGCGTGAGCTTTTCAGTTGATGGCGGATGTCACGACAGCGGTCCGAGTAATCACTTCCGCCATCGCGAAAGTTCCAGGCGTAACTCCGTAGAAAGCCGTCTAGAAGCTAGTTGATACGAATGAAGATCCCGGAAAAACTGCAATTTGGGTGAACCCACTAACGATGAGGAGTGGAGAGCGAGACACTCCTTTTAGACCAGAGTAACCCAGCGTATGATAAAGTCCGTCCATCCACGTTGAATTAGCCTGTTTTTTTTCCATCAGCACCGCATTCTGAAAGCGTACGGGCACGTAAAGGTCCCTGATGATGGAACCAAACCGATAATAAGTTCCACAGAATTGGACACTAACTAGACAGAAGCCTCTCTACTTGTGATTTGCGCTAAATGGGAATGATGGTAGACAAACGCGGACTGTCCAGACTGTCCAGGCGAGCTGGGGGTGTGAATTTAACTGATTAGCTTATGTTCTGGAAGATGGAGACACTGTCAGACAAACTGATGCATTGTACAATCCATAGCTCCCAGTATATTTTAGTAAACTTGGCTTACAACTGGGCAGGCGAGCGAACCTAACCCGAAACATTCCAATTCAACCCCAAAATCTGTTTGAATGGCAAATTGAGTGTATTGTGAGGGAGGAAAATTGTGGCACTCACAGGGTGCGGAATAGTACTTCATAACCAATAGCGCGTAACGGTCCTGTGTACAACGACCAGATTGACAGGACAACAGCTAATCGGGAGTGTCCTGATTGCCTTGCTGCGCTTGGTTCGACAACATCACGTCACTGGACGTCACATTGCACGGCTGGACTGAGGAAATGTTCTTGCATTCAAACACATGCCTTACATTGCAAGGTTTACTTATGTGCTACTGCCACTGTGGTGTTATTTATAACTTCCTAACAGACGCACATCCAGTTGAAATGTGAACAAAAATAACTTCCCGGAACTTAATATGAGCGGGCCAACGGCAGAACATTAAGATCGGTGTCCAACATATTTCCTGGTGAGTCAGAACATATATCGCTTATTTAGTCGATCGCAGAATTGTGATGGACTCTGACGAAGCTTTCCGCTGCATATTCATTGAGTCTCCTATGAGCTGTTAGTGATAACTTGGGGTGCGTTTGCCGTGGCTGGTTCATGTGAACTGACAGAATTTGATGGAAAACATATTCGGCAACATATATCTGGGACAGATATTTTTATGCTGTCATTCATTGCGTTTTAAATGTATGAGACTGACATCCTTCTCTTAAACCCTACATAGATTCCCACGTCGTGCTGAAAGAAAATGGGATTGATGTACCGTTGAAGACAGGTTTGAAACTACCTGTACGTGATCTCGACCTCGGGGACTTCTTGTTCAATAAATGTGTTAATATATCCGACCCTATAGCTCGGTTATTGATTTGAAGAGTGCTATCCAACAACAGTGCAATAAGGCAGATGCTGTCGTGTACGATTTACCTGCCGAAATATACCAAGGCAAATCCACAGACGTTCAAACGAAGTAAAAGATATCGATCTCACTAACCCCATCCAAAGAACTACCACTCCAATTACCTACTGAATTCAAGAAGACCATTTTTGAAAGGAATGTGGGGAATATATTTTCAAACAAAAAGAATCAGGGGAATTTGGGGTGCAGATACATCAGGTAGACAAATACTTAACATTGTCGGTGCAGTGCATGCGTCAAAACGATGATTCTCAACCGTTACATTTCACTGATTCAGTCATTTATTACACTGACAATGTTCTCAAAATTAACTTGAAAAGTCTAATACGATAAAAACACTTCTGTTTTACTCAAATCTTTACTTCGTAATAGATTCCTGGATGGTAAGCGGTGACCAACTCTTGGTCTCACTGCAACGGAAGTAGCGGAACGTAAGTGATTTTTGGAATCAAGCCTTAGTTTAGTTGTAAAGTGAGTCGAGAATTCTCACTTTACAAGTATGAACTGAAGAAACCGGCTGCGGAATGCTTTTTAGCTCAGAGTTGACAACTAGCTTGTCTGCAAGTCCTGCAAGTTTATCAGGTTTTCCTGACATTCACTAATGTCAGTCCCAATTTGTAAAACGTTTACCACAACCAGAGTTCCGGTTTAACTGTCACTTCAACGCAGTGCGTAATCAGAGCCGAAGTGGTAGTGGTTGAAGTATTCAATTAGACCTAGAAAGGAAATTATCTAGTACTTCTCAGATGATCCATATAAGCATTGCTTGTGTCATGCCCTAACTGGGATCGTGAGTTTCAGCACAGTTTGTCATCGATCGATTGAACTGAGCTATAAATCATACCGAAGATTAGCAGATGACATTATCATTGTGCAGTTAAAGAACAAACTTAATTTGCTTTCGAATCTTTCGTTTACATATTGCCAACGAAATTTAGATTGCTACATGAGATTCGGGAACTAGTGCCTGGAAACAGTGGGTTGTCCCTACCGTTTTAGCTGAAGGTGTAGATTCTGTGAAAGTAGCTTATATTCTAGTTATGAACAACCGAATCTACCGTTAAACTTGAATGTTCAGACACAAACAGAGTTGCCTTGGCTGGGCTAAGAAACAACGCGGAGAGCTTACCGATTTGGAATCGGTTAACAACTCATAAAGAATCCACTAAATTCTTCCGAGAATTAACTGTCTCAACTGGATTTGTCAAGCAGTTCAACCTGACGTTTGCCAGCTGCGTCGCTGAGTAGAGTAGTCTGTTACGGATAAGTATTGTAGTTAATAAATCTTTACACAATCGTCAAAATTAATTCGTCGGTGTACTAAAAAATAATACACTTCCGAACTCGGGACCAATTAATTCCTTTTGATAAATGGGAATAGAACAGTAAGAAAGCTGCACTTAGCTAACACGCGGAAGTGTAGATAATTTCAGTGGTTACTTTGTGCAACGGACTGAGTGTAAAATACATCATGGTGATCAGATAAAAATAGACAAACTGTGAAGCAGCCTCCAAGACATCAGCCGTATTCTCAAAACATATTACGCTAGAGCAATGAATCAAGGTGTTTAATACCCAGAATTACAGTCTGCAACCCCGGTCGATCTGAAAAAATTATGAAGAATGCCAAATGACCTATGACTTTCGTCCGGCCTAGTATTTGTGATTAGCAACATTGAGAGCGTATCACATACTTCAGATGTGTTGGTAGCATATGCGTTTCTCGATGCTCCCATCGTTCACTTCTGTACGTGGTGCACAGTGCAGCCATTCGACCGTCTTCAGAAACAGTGGCATTTGACACCAGAAGACAGGTATTTTATACGTGAAAAGACAATCATTACCTTTGTGTACTGTGCTGCACATTACCTTAACGCGCTTAAAGTTCTCAAAATGGAAACCGTCAAGCTTTTGCTACATTGTCGGCCAGTACTGACTTGACAGCAGAAACGCTTATGCGATGAACATTGCCGTATTTTCTACCATAGTCTGAGGTCTGTCCACAAGCTTGTCCTACAGTTGTGCTTCGGACAAGTACAACCGTGCTAGCCATGGTTACCAGGGTACGTGCACTGCGTCTATTTTACGTAATGGTCTGGTTGACCGAAGTGGGTATACCATGTCATGTGACACGGGCCTGGCAGCCATGCTTTTAGCCTGACGTGGGATCGAGATGCAAACAGTCGATAGAGTGCTGAAGCGCTGGAGCTGTTGCGTTGACCGCGAGTCACCATGCCGGCTAGGCTCAAGGTCAGCGACAGGTAGCTTTGTTAGGTGAGAGACCAGGAAGCACAGCTGTTGCGTTTCCCTCGAATGAACAGGCTAGTAAATACTCTAGGCACATTTTCACACTGGAAGCAACATTGAACAAATGATGCTGGTAAGATAGAATCAAGTCGGTTTGTTGATCTGTCAGCGATCGTTAGTAGACAGACCCTAACGTCCGGAAACACCCTAAGGAATACCAAAAACAACGTTTTCAAAAGTTTTCTCTATCGACTAAAACTCATTTCATTGTGCTGTGTGAAAAATGCATGGATAAAATAGGCCTTTACAACAGAAGGCGGTTTCAAGTATGGAATGTGTCGTCTAATTGAACAACGGCAACATTTAAGTTAGATATTCTGTGCCGAGAAAGCTCCGTTTCTGGTATGCAAACACGCCAACCAAAAGTCTGTGTACGTGATTGTAAAACATAGTGGACATCCACAAATGTGAGTTGACGGTTTCTGTTATCGAATGCAGTGAAGAATCTACTTATACGAAAAAGTCATTCAGCTGAAGGGATTGATTCAACGGGATATTTACGGTACCGTTCGAGTACTGTTTCACCTCAGTCACAATTAGCGTTGTATCTATGCCCCTCAAGAGTTAAGCGCTCCGTGAAAGACAACTTCTTCACTAGTGCAGCTGTATTCCAAGCGCTGTTGAGGTCGGCACCCAGCTTGAATTTTGTCATAGGCCACCTTGTGAAAAGGGTAGTGATTCATCGCAGTCTTCTGAACTGATTCCGCAGAAGTCATGGGGACGGCCAGATGAATGACAAGATAGGAATCCAAACACAACAGTATTCAACCACCCATTAGATTAATCGTCTCTTCTGGCCGAGTGGCTAAACCACCACTATGGACAGCCGCAATTAATCTTGATTGAAAAGTTTCAGCATTCCAAATGCTAACGGCTGGTCAATTCAGGCTTCCATTGCGGTCATGCCTGCTCACGTCAAGCCAGCGTGTTAAACAAGACAACAGTTGCATGTATCTTCGATCAATTTATGTCTGGCTTGCACTCTTGGGGGTACTGTTTTGCCACTTAAAATGATTCGGTAGGCCATGCTAATCCGTCTTGAATGGCATCTGATTTAGGAACGCTATGGTTGTTCAAAATAGATCCAACAGTAATTAGGTAAGACAGAGTGAGTAGTAACTTAGGATCGTCGAATGAGTAGGTAATCGCATATTGTGTTTACGTTTATCGTCGTGTCCCTAAGCAGACACATCAGTGCAACCCAGGCCCTGTGATCCGCCAGAGCTCGGTCAGACTAAACGGAGTGCACAGGAAAAATAGTTACAAACTGGCTGGAGGACGAACATATGTGAAACGTTCTCTTGTATAGTTCACCATCTTCTTGAAGTCTTGTTGGAGAAACAGATTCTTAGCTTTAATACGTTTTCTGAAAACCGCGCCTCTCATTCATGCTTGGCCAAGCTGTTTGAAAGATCTCCATGGAAAATTTCATTATATGCTTCCTAACGTTTCGAATCGGCTTGTACTTTGCCGCTTAGTGAATACTGAACACAAACGGTAAAGTAGTGGTCAGCAAGGAATGGTGTGCTTGGGTGCAAGCATGCAGACCGCTTCGTGTGTATCGTTTCGTAGGACAATGATTATAACGAGTCTGTCAGTTGTTGGGTATTACGCCGTTAAATAAAAACCAAGAGTGGGTTCCGATCAAAATCTGCCGTCTTACTAAACGGAGCTTTATTCACAACGAACATTCAAGTCTATTGACCGTATTATTTGCCTATTCACAATGGTCTGATTAAGTGATATATCATTTTTCTGGAGTCTATAACGCTGGCTTTTGATCCTATGTTGATGATCGGTTTATTGGTCATTTACCGTGTGTTAACTGATTGTGCGGTGCTGCTCGTCGTGTACGGCTGCAACAGTTGTCGTGTAACGACCCGGAAATTCCAAAGGCCTGCCTGCGGTGTGAGGTGTAAAGTAGTTATGTATAGTACAGTTACTTATAGTACTTAGGTTATTAGGAGAGTTAGCATGATTTGTATCATTCGATCGTTTGTCTGCATGTCAAGTCACTTTATGGCGCGAATCGAGTGGACACACTTCTAGTTTAATCGCCGGTCGACGGCCGGTCTTTAAACGTCCTTGCTCTTATTCCGCGCCGGTGTCGCTAATAACGTGGTAATGTAATGAATATTCAGTTTTCATTCTCATCGGTCTCTTTACATGTTACAGCTGGTTGACGCGTACCTGTCACACGCGACTTAGTGCATTGGGCACTAAAGATTCACATCATTATTTGATTGTCATCTCGTATAATCACAAGCTGACTGACCTGAGGTTATGCCTGATCGAGTCAATAAGCAGCATCAGCTACTTTTGTAAGAGCATATGATGACCGTTGTTCTCAAGGATTTTGTCAACAAACTGCTTACATGCTCTCAGATGGGCTCCGGTGAACAACATTTATGATTCACAGCTTGATAGCGTTCTCTGACCGACCAGGAAAACTACCGATGAACATTATGATCGACTGACAGTTATGGAGACCTTAGGTTCTCTCGAAATTAGCTAAAAGGAAAGGGTTATGCAAAGCCTTCAAAATTACGGTACGGAAAGCGGTTCTGCCGAGCTTCTTGAAAAGTCTTACATACGAAAGATCCGATGCAAATGGTGATAAAGAAACTCCGACGTGACTGAACAATAGTGGTTTTGAATTGGACACATTCCAATTAGGTACTCCATAAGCTGCTGATAACGAATGTCATTAACAGGCAAGAAAACAGCCTTACATTTTGAGGCATTTACAAATAGATCACTATTTGTCGACTACTCGTTCAGGATAGAAAAATTCGTTCGTAACACTGCTGACTTGGATGTGTTGGAAGTAGTTAGCGGGAAATTACCATCATGAACGTGGCAGAGAACCACAGCTCTTTCTGGTGGTAACGATTAAATAATGTTAACTGAAAAATCTGTTAGCCTTAATAAGATATCCACCCTTTGCCTCTATTTGCGAGATCTTTAAGGTTGATTTACCTCAGATTAACAATTTTTAGACTAGAATAAACGGAAAGTTTGCCATGGGTTTCGTTAATGACTCCAGTCTCAATCCAAATTATTGAAGCACAACATTTGTAGCCCAACCAAAACCCTGCACGAATATTGCGTCGGAAGTAAATTAGGGGATTTTTTCAATTATCTTGCCATACACGTGTGGTTTAACAAACTTTAACGAAAACCAGTGGATAGAGTGTATGACTCTCTCTGTGTGTATGCTTGGAAGTGGGATCTCTATTAGTAAAATAGAATATAAACGTGTCCAATTGATCCTACAAATATGACAAAGTTTTTCAGATACCCCGCCACACGCAATTAGTAGCTCTAATATACCAACCTCATCGAAACAAAAACTCTCAAAATTGTTGGTGGTGATATGCCGCAGGCTAGGTAAAATTGCGTTACAACGAACAGTAACATGTTTTTTAACCATCCTATCTCTCTTTCAACTTGTGTGACATCTAGTGCTAAAAAGTAGAATTTTGATAAGCTGGGATAAAACTCCGTGCGGATAAAAAACTTGTGACATAATCTACCCAGTCCTCCGTCTTTTAAAACAATTACGAGTGTATATAGTAACTATTGGGTTTGCACAACACCACCAGGACAACCGTTATGCAGGACAAAGAATGAAATTGTCCGAGAAGTCTATCTAACCATAAAATTGACTTGTTCGAGGGGTGAAGCTTCCACGAGGAAAGGAAAGATTGGCGAAAGCGAAATACTGCTCGGATTCGTTTTAACAACAGAGAACTAGTTTAAGGCTCTGTTATAACTGCCAAACCTTAGAATTGGATAACGCGCATTTTTGAACTGACGCATTAATTTGAGTAATTAACTGTGGAGGTTGATCCACGGTGACGGTGTGTCTTCCACATAGTGCTACATTAAGACACTAATTATCAGTCCGGTTTGACAAGATCCAATTTGCAGCACTTATTGAAGTAGCAGATACGTTGTTCAAAAATGATTGTGTTATCAACTGCGTTAAGTTAATTGCAGCGTGCCACTGAAAGCACTTTTGGTAGCTCATCCTGTTGTTTTCCTGTTGGGTTGATTGTCGGATATGAAGAAAGATTAGTGAGACATCGGATGCAGCATCCATCCAAAGTTGAACATAACGTATTTGCATCCTGTGTAGCACTAGGCTTAGTTTCCTTAGCCGTTGCGCTTCCTTCTGCTCATAGGCTGAAATCGATCAGCCGTTTTGTGGTTGGCCTGCAAACGAGCAAGCATCGACCACAGTCCCAGAATGGGTTGAGAGAGGGTTTTTTGCAAACGGTTAGTGGATAAGTGCTTGAACTACAATCTGCCACTTATTCACGGGTCGTGGGTTCGATTCTCCGGCGTGCGTGGTGCTGATGAGACCCAACTAGGTCGAAACAGCTGTCCACCACTTCGCTGGTGGTCACTGGGACCAACCGTTTGCAAAAAAGCACTAGGCTGTGCACGTAGTTGTATTTGCTTCGAAGCTTCATTGCATAACTATCTGTTCATCATTAGATTACGGAAGAAGTGTCTTGTACTACTTCCATGCTTAGTAATATACATTTTTGTCATCTTAAGCTGCACCTGCCGCATGTGGGCATCTCTTAAGAGTAATACTAGGAGCAGTACCATTGCCAACCACGTCAGCAGCTTCCACCGGAATTTTTGACCGTGATGATCACGGTTTTTGTGCTTCCAGGTTGGGCTGATCCAAACAACCATATGGATTCAGAAAATTTGTAAGTTGCCGACGGTTTCAGTATGGTTACATTTTGTTGAAGATTGTTTGGGTTCCGTCATTCTACTATGACTGCTAACAAAGTCATGTCTGGTTTTAGCTCGATTATGTTCAAAACGGATGTCCGCACCTCCACATCATGAGGTGATGGGAGCTGGTCGGACAGGACAGGGTAGTTGAGGTGATTGTTGGTCATACTGTGGAACTGGGAGCGTTCACCATCTCAACTTGCGATAATGATTTGGGTTTCAAATCACCTGTTCTATTCCTAACCTAGTTCAAACATTCGTTCGTAAAATTATGAAGGCCGCACACCAAACATGCTAATCGAGGTTCGTGTGGCCTCAATAGACTATATGTCCAGGAGACTGCTGGGTGTTGTTGATTCTGTGCCACATTGGGACTAGTAGGTAACGTGTAGTCGACAGGCCGCCTCACAGGCAAATGCCCATCATAAGCCGACATCGAAGAAACGAAAGTGTAATACTCGGCATTATTAAGTTACCATAGGAATCGTACTTGACTTGAAACCTCTCACACAAGTAATTAGAAGACCTCGTACTGGTTGCAGTAAGCAGTTCATATTCATGAGAAAAAGCCGAATTTATGGATGTACAACAGTATTAAAGAAATCACAGTCTGTCATTGGCTGATCGTATTGACACATACAAAGTCACAAACTGTAAGTTAATTGGTGCAATACAGAACAAAGAAATTAGCGAATAACGGAAGGCGTACCATTGAGATTTCCTCCAATCCTGGTGTAGTATCTTCAACGCGTCGTTTGGATCTGCCCCTTATTCAGTGTTCTAATGTGTCGAGGTTTGGATAGGCGATGAGTTGAGCAGATCTTCACCGCAGAGAGGTTAACGGTAATTAGTACTCATGCCATTAAGAAAGTGAACCTTCCAGATATCAAAAGTGGGTGACAGAAGTGGAGATAGTGGTTTAGTACAGCACAACACACACACAACAATTACTAAGATAAATGTAACGGACCTTACTCCTGAATCGTCTTTGAAACAGTACGGGATGAGACGTGGAACAGAGGAAGCACAAGACATATATAGTGTACTGAGGGCGAACGATCACATCATACTAGTCGTCAGTAGACAAGCGGAGGCATGTATTTGGTTATTGAAGGGACCGGTGGAAATGTCAGAAGTAACACTGGGATGCATTCTAACAAGAATCGATATTTTCCAAACGTGAACTTAGTATTGGTACTCGTGGGGTTGCGGGATTATTGTTCGTCTCGTACAAATTAGCGTCCGTCTTTGAGGTGGTAATGAGGCATATACTTCCGGTATTGATTTTTCGAATACATATTTCTTGTACCATTTGTGTTCTTCACTCACAGCATTAGGATAGGTTTAGGTCACTTAACAAGACGCATATGAGAAAACCAGCTGTCTAACAAATCAACCTGTATGAATTTCGAAGGTGCAATTCACTGGCAGTCGATTAGCTACATGTCAACTTTTCACCTGTTGAGTCTTTTTTATGAGCTGAGATATCTTATACTCATCTCGTGTGCAACCTACTCTAACTGCATGGTTTGTTCATCTACAGATCACGCGAGATAGTCAAAAAGGGGAATAAACCACATTATTACGAATTGGTTTATATCAAGTCACGCCAGGAATGGCGACTCTGAATACTTGCGACTCCGTTTACATCTGAGGTACCAGTAGCACATTTTATGAGAAAAGCGACACAATTGCTAAGTGAACACACTATTGGAACGGCTGAGTGGAGCCCAGTTTGAAAAACCTCGCTGGAGGTAAGTATGGTAGCTAAGTGTTTCGCCTCCACTGTATCGCATACGAATATCCTTCAGGTGGAATCTTCGTCATCCGCTGATTCTTTTCTGACGTTTCGTTGCAGAAGTTGTTACAGTTGTGGCAACCAACATCATCCCGCCAACTATAAGACGTGTCCCGTATTCACTGTCATTTGCCATTGGTGCGACAAATATGCCCATTTTGCTAGAGTTTGCCGTCCACTTACGATTGCAAACACAAACAATACACGATCTGATGTAATTTTGTCAAATAAATCAGATGTAGGAACCAGTTATTCAGTGTCGGGGCACCAGTCTCCTGTTGTTTATTTGGTTCAGCCAAAACCATCTCTTTCTGATATTCGCACAGTTTTCTTTAAACTACGTTTCAGATGAAACTAGACCCAGCATCTCCTACCACGGTTACTCCATATGGTTTCTGTCAGTAATTTTGTATGTTTTGTTGTCCATCCTTCAGCTTATTTGTTTGTAAGTCATTCTAATAACATTGAGTCTAGCTTGAGATATAAAAATACCACGCTGTTCTAAAACGATGGTCTCAGTTCACCTTAGCAGTCTACGTTTAAAACAATAAAAAGTGAACCGTTGTTGTGACGGAACGCAATATGTTATTTGAGGGTTGCACTATGTCTGGAAAGCATGATAACACGCGCTATTGAGACAGGTTTGCATAAGTCGTTCTATTCTAACTTTTTTGGATAATACTGGAACAATTTTTTAAAGGTTGCATCGAATACACTTGAAAGCCAACGTCACTCCATTAAACATAACACAGTCTCAACCGATACCTCTGTCCAAGTCAGAGACTGTCTTTGACACCCTCCAAGATTTTATTCGAGAGGATCCGATTGAGCGGATTTAATGTTTAGATTGGGAATATCAATTGGTGGCAACTGTAAAAAAGGACGAATCTATTAGTGTGTGTAATGACTTAGGTATTCTCATCAGTAGCTTCATTATGGAGAAGATTCCCCTGTCTACTGAAAACAAGCTAATTTTCAAGTCAGTTGAAACGAAAATATTTTCAAAATCGTATGTCAAAAGTGCTAATTTTCGCACGCTCCTGTCTGTCACATTGAGATCTCTGACGGCATTCCTCACACAAGATGGTCACTATCAGTACGAAGTGCTTCCAATAGGTCCCAGTAGTGCCACTGAAGCACGACAAAAGTTGAGTACAGTGTGTTAACTGATTTAAAAGACTGTGTTGCATAAATGGATCATATTTGCATCCTTGGCAAATATTCCAAAAACCATTATTCTAACCCATATTATGTGCTTCGCCGATTAAATGACCCAGCTTTGCGACCCATCGCCTGTCTAATGACTTTGGAAGAGTTGACTGATGGGGCTTGACGATAGCTGGTGCTGAACTCACCGACAATCAAATAGTTGAGGACAAAAGAACCAAGTGAACTGGACGACCTTCACATTGCAATTGGAAAGCTGATTCGGGAAGTGGCAGCTACGAAGGTGAAGAAGAAGGGGGAGAAAGTCAGCTATGTGTGCTACATACGCAGAGCATGTAGACACTCGCCAAGATTTTGTCCACTCCGCAAGAAAATAAATAAATAAATAAATGTTTCGTGGACTGTTTCTGCTTGTGAAGGGAAACCGCGTAATAGGGGCGGTTGACAAAACGACTGTTCGGGCTAGGGTAGAAATCAATGGTAGCTTGAAGTACTGTTTTATTGACACTAGGGCGATCATTTCATTGATTGGGCCATGATCAAGGAAGATTACTCAACCGTGTTTGTTGGTCGTCTAAACATTCGGCCGATTAACTTTCGAAGTTAATGACCTGAAAGAATGTG